>VNJQ01005002.1:0-277503 GCA_008042515.1 Drosophila truncata | reverse complement strand
AGTATTTGTCCCTACTTCAAGAGAGGAGCAAGTGGCGAGTCGAATCGTCGAACATTAAGGTTGGAAGCATAGTTTTGCTGAAGGAGGATAACGTTCCACCCTTGAGATGGCAGCTTGGGTGCATCCAAGAAGTCATTCCCGGCGTGGACGGAGTCATCAGAGTAGCTATGGTCCGTACAGCTACGGGTCTGATCAAGAGAGCCGTCGCCAAACTAGCCGTTCTACCCATCGATTCCGATATAGTTGGAACCGTAGCTCTTCCAACGGGGGGAGTATGTTCGGAGTAGCTCGCCAACGATCGCCAGCGCCTAGTCATGCGCGCATAGGTGTACGACGGCACCTGCAGCGCTCGTTGCTTATCTCTTGTCGCCGTCTCTCTTAAGTCGCTAATGCTGTCGCTTATCTATTCAGCAACTACTGCATATGTACTACATACATATATATGAAGCTCTTGAAGTCAAGCTTTACTCAGTTCCGTCTGCCGCTCCGAATAAAACGCTACACTTTAATATAACCTATTCGTGCGTTATTATTTATTAATCTAAGGGTGGCATATTTGTTGTCTTCCCCATAAACAATTTCCTTTGATTAAATCAATAATTTTTAATTTAATTAGATAGTTTTCTACATTGAAAACATTAATACATTAACATGTATTTCTGTATTTAACATACGACAACGAAACAACGAAATTCCCAAACTTTCTTTTAGAAAATATTATTTTAAAATTGATTTACAGCATAAATTTATTTAAATTTTTTTGCACACTTTTTCAATTTAAAATAAAACCTTTCCTCGAAACGAAACTTAGTTTAAACTATAAATCTTGGAAATAAATAATAGAAATGCTATTAATCATTATATTTAAAAGACGTATTAAATATAATAAAAATGCCCTTATATTTCCTTGGATTAAATCAATAATTTTTTATAAAATTAGATAGTTTTCTACATTGAAAACATTAAAACATTAACCTGTATTTCTGTATTTAACAGTTTCCTCCAAGGTACATCCTAAGATAATTCCTAAACTTTCTTCTAGAAAATATTATTTTAAAATTGATTTACAGCATAAATTTATTCGAATTTTTTTGCACACTTTTTCAATTTAAAACAAAACTTTTCCTCGAAACGAAAACCAATTAAATTTGTCTTCCATTTGAAATCTAAGATGGAATGAAAGCCAGTGCTAGGTCCGCCGAATAACTTTGAAGGTGTCGCATGTGCAGATGCCACGGAAGCGGGAAAAGATAAAGGCCAGCGACTCACCGCACGATTTGAGCAGCTGCATCTCGACTGCGTAGTTGTAGCCTGTGCGCAGGGAACTTTGCAGCTCGTCGTGCCAGGAATTCTCCACCGACTCCTCCACGCACAGCGTGTGGAAGACATTGAGCAGCTGCAGCGAGCGCTCCATTTGTGGCTTGTGACACAGGGCCAGCAGCTGGACGTAGGGACGGAACTTGATCCAGCGGCGACAGTTCTGGATCTCCACCTCCGGGCCCAGGTCGATTATCATCAGGTGGCAATCGTGGTCGTGTATGGCCTGCAGCAACTGCAGCTCCATGGAACTCCCTTTGAACTTCTCCCTCAGCTCGTCGGTTATGATAAAGCCCAGCTCATGGCTAGGCGTCTGCATGGTCCAGGGAAAGCGCCGATTGGCGAATTGGTAAGCCAATTTTTGGCGTCGCTCCTGCTGCATTCGCAATTGATCCACCTGCCTATCGATGGGCAGTAGGGCCTGGGAACCACGGCTCCACTCCACTTCCTGGCCAGCCGGGCACTCATCTTCCGGTTTCTTTGCACAGCAGCGCACCTCGTGCGGCGGATCGTAGCCCGGATAGCCCACCTGGGAAAGGTATGTGTGCCACTTTAAGTGTGGAAAGGGTTCCTGCGGCACAAAATGCTTCTCCGGCTTACTGGCAATAATGCGGCAACGGTTATTATCCAGGATCAGCGGCCACAGGCCGTCGAAAAAGGAGCCATCCAGGGTGCGGTGGTCCTTGAACGACTCCGTCTGAGCCTCATGGCAGTTTGCACGGTGATCGCTCATGACGGTGGCCACTGGCAATTTGTATTCTATTAATTTTGTCCGCTTAGGGGATAATTCTAAGTGGAGATAAGGGAGCTCCCTATGGCTTCCAATCAAATGCTCAGTCGATTTCACTTCTCAACTGACGAGGCACAGACGGCCTACTGGGACTAGAACACAATGAAAAATAAAGTATCCAGAAAATAAAGTATCCAGACTTTATTTTTCATTGTGTTCTAGTCCCAGTCCCCTTGCAAAATTCATAAGGAAAACTTTTAAAGAAAATGCTTTAAAATATCGAGGAAGATCTTATAAATGCAACTAAATATATTAAAAAACAAGATTATATGTATATGTATACTTTATAGGGTATATATATATATATATATAGGGTCGGAAATATCTCCTTCACTGCGTTGCAAACTTCTGACTGACTTCTTTTCCAATATTAATAATGGCCACCCTTTGTTTACGTTATTTTTATTTTTGGCGGTTAACTACTAGTGTTTTCGATCATATATGAAATTAAGGCTTTTTGCAAATTGTTGTTGTCAAAACATTTTTGTTGTTGTAAAAAATCTTGCAGCTCTGGTTGTTGTTGTTGTTGTAGGCAGACTTCAAGCTGGCCATTTTCAGTACAAATTCCTCCATTTCGGGATTTCAGATACCAGGCGCACAGAAGGCAGTAGCAAGCGAATGAACACTATTATGAACTGTTATACTTTAGCCGAGTTTCAAACCTTATTGGTGTGCTACTAAGCGAAGACTCCAACCATTTATAACAGAAAGTTCGAAACTCGGCTAAACTATTATATGGTTCAAAACTAGGCTAAAGTATAACAGTTTACAAAACTTTTCAGTCGCTTGCTACTGCCTTCTGCGCGCCTGCTATAAAAAATTCAGAAATTAACGAATTTGTACTGAAAATGCGCAGAATTTGTGCCTACAACAACAACAACTACAGCTACAAGATTTTGTACAACAACAACAACAAAAACTTTTTGACAACAACAATTTGCAAAAAAAACCTTAACTTCATACATGATTTAAAACACATCTCTTAGCCCGCCAAACTTGAATTTAAATTAAAAAAAACACAAGTTTATATTTTAAAAGGGTCGTAAGAGCATGGAACGCCATCAAGCGGTCGCCGCTTGAACTACTGCTTTTGGGCGAGGGAAAGACGAGGAAAAGAACGCGGAATTTCTGCTGACATTTGATATGGTCACACTGCAAAAAAAGTCGCGCCAAAAAAACCCGCCAAATTTAAATTAAATTTATATTTTAATGTTTTTTTTACATATGTATATCGATTTTAATAAATATATACTATGTATATATGTATTCTTCTACCAGGGATTGTAACATTTTCAGTTCAAATTTATAAATTTCTTAATTTCAGATACCAGGCGAACAGAAGGCAGTATCAAGCGACCGAAAATTGGTATAAACTGTTATAAAAACGATTGATGTGATCTGGTCACACTGCAACAATAAGCTAGATACATTTGGGTTGGTCACACTGCAAAATAAGCGCCAAATTTGAATTTAAATTCAAAATAAAGTATTATTATTTATTTTCCGTTGTTTTTGTTACCGACATATTGTTGTTGCAAAAGAGATGCTGTTGTTGAAGTCCCACTGGGCATTTTAGTGCAAAAACAAGAATAAATAAAGAATATTATTTTATTTTGAATTTAAATTCAAACTTCGCGCCTCTTTCGCAGTGTGACCAACCCAAATGTATCTAGCTTATTGTTGCACTGTGACCAGATCTAATAAATAGTTTTTATAACAGCTGTCGGTCCAGCTTAAAGTCTGGATTTGTGCCTACAACAACAACACATCTCGTTTACCACAACAGCTTATTTACAAAAACAAAAGCAAATAAGTAACGTTTACGATAACGTTTTTTTGCATTTGAATTCAAAATTGGCGGTTGAAGAGATGTGGTTTACACCATGTGTGAAGTTAACGTTTTTATTAGTTTGAATTCAAATTTTCCAGCTGGCGAGTTGTCATATATTAAAACAAGGCTTTTTGCAAATTGTTGTTGTCAAAATATTTTTGTTGTTGTTGTAAAAAATCTTGTAGCTCTGGTTGTTGTTGTTGTTGTAGGCACAAATCCAGACTTCAAGCTGGCCATTTTCAATACAAATTCCTCCATTTCGGGATTTCAGATACCAGGCGCACAGAAGGCAGTAGCAAGCGAATGAACACTATTATAAACTGTTATACTTTAGCCGGTATAATGAAATTCAAAAATAAACGAATTTGTACTGAAAATGCGCAGATTTGAATCTGGATATGTGCCTACAACAACAACAACAACTACAGCTACAAGAATTTGTACAACAACAACAACACAAACATTTTGACAACAACAATTTGCAAAAAAAACCTTAACTTCATACATGATTTAAAACACATGTCTTAGCCTTCAGCTTGTTGGCGACGGGAAGGAGAGGGAAAGAACGCGGTATTTTCGCAGACATTTGATATGGTCACACTGCAAAAGAAATGTCGCACCAAAATTAACCCGCCAAATTTGAATGCTGAGAAACAGCAAAATTATGATTTGTTTTATTATTTCCCTGATTGTTAATATGACAGCTATAGGATATAGTCGTCCGACAGTAAGACAGACAGACGGACATGGCTAGATCGCCTGTTGATCCTGATCAAGAATATATATACTTTATAGGGTCGGAGATGTCTTCTTCACTGCGTTACAAACTTCTGACTGAAAATATAATACACTGCAAGGGTATAAATATGATGAAATTAAAAAGCAAGTCTGAAATCTTAAAGAAAATTTATAAGGAAAACGGTTAAAGAAAATGTTTAGAAATTCCAAGGAACCCATTATAAATGCAACTAAAATTATTAAAAAAATATTTATAAATTAAAAATCACACAAAATGTTAGATTTTCGACTGTTTTCCCTCAATGTATGAGCCACAATTTCGTTTTATTGTCGACATATAAATCAGGTACCTTTCCGAGGAACCTTATGTGGCAGGTTCCGTGCGCCTTTTCCTAGACATTAACTTGTTTGTTTGCCTGTGCCACTTGTACCTCAATTTATGCGCACTCACAAAAGCAATAACAGCGAGAACGGCAAGTATTTTCATCATCAGATGAATCGCAGAGAATCAGCATCACATTTTATGGCATTCCCAGCCGTAGGTAGCCGCCGATCGCCATCATTTTATGGTGGATTCGATTTTACGAAAGGAATGCAGCAGGCGCAACAGCTCCAACACCTCGTTCCCTTCCAAAAAATATATGTTAGTTGGTCCAAAATCGGAGGACGATGCGAGGCGATGGCTGTGACAACGGCGACGAGTTTTCGGGCTCATTAGCTTTTATGGCTCTGATTTTATTGCTGCCGCGACGGCGTAGCACAGCTTTAATTTTTTCCACAGCGAAAATGGTAGCCTATCGCCAGGAGGCGAACGTCTCTAATCAAAAGGGAAGCTGGCACAGTGGAGCAAATAGAATATAAATATTATATATTTAACAATAAAATTCCCTATATTCCCTTTTTTAGCTATAAGAGTTTAAATAACATTTACAAATTACTTTTTTAACTATTAAAATTCAATTTCGTTAAATACTCAACCCGAAGCACTGTTCAAGGGTTCGGTGTCCTGGTTTTCCGCATGTGTGCAATAAATTTTCATAAATCAATTGTGCGTGCTGCTCCCTCAACACAATCCGTGTAGCAAACCCTCAAAAAAAAAAAGGTTTAAATTTCGATTTCCACAAAAAACAAAATACGGACAACTGAGTGACGAATGCTTATTTTACGCTTCGATGTTTAGCAAACTTATTGCAAATTTGATTTGCCCTTTTGCAGTGTGAAGATTTGATTTGTATTTTAATTCGGATTCGAGCTGCCAGCTGCCTAAATGCCTCTAAAAGATTTATGGCAGCTGCCTTGGCTCAAACTGAAAATTTAAGCTGAAAAATATAAGAACTTTAAGTGACCCAAAGCATTGTTTACATTTTCTTTCCTTTTATATTTTTTGTTGATTTTTTTTGTTGTTGGCCTATTAAAACGCGACAACTTTTTTGCGGGGCCTTCAAGCAGGGCCTCTTATATAAATGTATATGCGTGATGTACTATATAAAAATTTATGTGTATATTTATTGTATTTTATTGAGGGCACTTAAGCAACGACAGACTGTAAGGGAATACCGCGAGTGCAAAAACCAAAGGAAAAAGCGAAAAGAAAAGACAGAAAAAAGTCCTGGAAAAAAAGCGACAACGCCAGAGACAAGCAACGGAGAAAAAAAGACGACAGGGAAAAAAATATGGAGAGAAAAAGAAACTAAGGACAGCTGAGACGCTTATTGACATAAAAGCCAATCATTTTCAAATGGCTTTAAGCATTCGACAAATGGAGAACAGCGGCAGCCCCACAACATCAAACGGACAAAATAAACACAAGTGAAAGTAGATATTTTTTGTTTTTGTATATTTCTTTTCGGCAGCGAGCACGCCGCAGCCTCATCCTCAAAACAAACCGCTGAAACTTTTCCAGTGAATGCACTTTGACCCCGTTCGCGGTTCGAGGTTTTCCCTCTATGAATAATCACTCTGGGGCAATTTATTATTTTTATATTTCTCTGCTATCCTCAAGCGGAATGTTTAAAAAGCGGCGATGAGGTCTCTTCAGGAGGAGTTGAAGTGTAAGTATCAGACATAAATTTATGGCTAAAGCGCAAGAGGCGTGATTGATGTAGACGCCTTCCTGCCATCAATCATCGAAAGATTCGGGCTGCAAGCTTCTCTCTCTTTTTCTACTTTTTTTAGTCTTTGAAAATCAGTAACTCACTGACTTGGATTTATGAAACTGCAGTTAGAAAGTCAAATATGTTCTATTAACATATATTTTTCCTATTATTATTCCAAGAACACAAAATAAATTTAAAAATAAACTCTCAAGCAACTTGTATGCATATTTAAATATTTATATTTTCATTTCTCTGCCTTTTTCTCTGGGTCAGAGCTTAAAATCTGTAAAATATATTGACTGTAAGCAATTTGTAGAGGGGAAATCCCTAAATTATGAAAAACCAAGCTTTCAGGGCCATTGATAAATAGCCATACACGTCTTGAACTTATATATTCAGTTCTTGTTATTTTAGGCCCGAGAATGGACAACGTTCTGAGGACATAAATTGCGTGGGACACGCATGGACCTCGATCTCATTGAAATTTCTCCATGATGTGTGAAGGCAGGCATCCTTAACTCGGCCCAAGGCCAGGAATTCATAAGAAAAACAAGAGAAAGGAACAAAGCGACATGGCTCAAAGGAGATTCCTAAGGTCGAGGCAAACCTGGACTGGCTTACAAATGAGACTGCCACCTTAAATGGCAAAGCGAGGGCGGCACGCACCAATACACAGAGAGAAAACTATAGGAAATAAACTAAGAATATACTTCTTAAGCTAGAAATTTAAAAGAAATATAAATAGAAATATTAAATACATTTTTTTTAATTTTTAAAAACATTATCTACTTTAAAATAAAAATTCTACTAAGTTTGTTGTTTACATATTAAATAAAATCTAACTTGTAATATAAACTTGTAATATAAAATCTAATTACCAACACAAACCGATTTTAAATCAATTCGACAAGCTATAAAATTTTTCTCAGTGCCGCCCTGCAAAGGTCAGTGGGCGTGATGAATTGCTGACTGGCCCTGGCATTAATTCCATTTAATTATTATGACACTCGAGGGCAGCGCAAAACAGGCCGCAATCATAATAATCGGAGGCCAGGACGAGATTACCAACACCTTGAGTGTTGAGTGCTGGCATCCCTAGTCCGAGTCCCACTCCCAGTCCCAGTCCCAAAACCAATCCCAGTCCCAGTCCCTAAGCTCCCACAGATGCTCTAATCTATTCTAATGGCTAGTGTTTGGGCACAGCGATTTGCGAACATTTGTCATACGCCATGTGGGCGCGTCTTCGTTGTACTTCGTTGTACGCGGCGTATGCGCAACGTGCGCTCTGAGGGAAAGTTTTTGCCGCAAGTTGAGCAAAGTTTTTGCAGCTGCAGTCGAGCGGGAAAAGCGCCGACTAGGACAACATCGCTTTCACGCTTGTCCTGCCAAGTGAAACCAATTTGCGCATTTTGTCTGCGACGTCTTGTGGGTCTAGCAGCATCCTTGTGCCCCAGCATCCTTGCATGTTGCATTGCCGCATCCTGCAGGCAGGAGAATGGCAGTCTCGAATTTCCCTTGCCCCCTGTACTTGACATTCAATTTTCGCCCTGGAGCCAGCTGAGTCCACAGTCTAATGATTGCAATGGCAAATCGAAATTTGCGCAGTGTCTGGCCCAGTTGCTGATTATTCCTTTGTGGCCATCCAACTACTCATCTGGCCTGAAGAGAATACGGGGTTACAGAGACCAGACAGCCTCATAAAGGACTCACTTTATGGACTCACTTTGTGTCTTGGGCTTAGCTCATTGGCAGAGTCTAAGGTCTTAGCCATAGGCATTATCATTGATCGAAAGGAAACAATATAAAGCCTTTTCAGGTATGTGGAAATATTTGGCTTATTTGCCAGTCTTAATAATAATTTGGTAACCTTTAACTTTCTTCTGAAAACTAATAAATTTAACAAACTAATTTACCAATATTTAAGCTCTAAAAATCATTACTTGACAGCCATTAACGCCTTGGCTTCGCACATAAAACTCTTTGCCACAGGCCGCAGGGGAAATTACATATTGCTTATACTTAAATAGAAATTCTCGTCTGGACATAATTTAAAACACAAATTCCAGCTGCCTGGCATTGTTTTGCGGTGGTCCTTTGTCCATTTTCCTTACTCTCTCCCAGTCTCCCCTCAGGATTTGTGTGTGTGTGTTGGTCGTAAATCAATATTTAAACTGTGTTCGCTCGCTTAGTCTTGGCCTGATGCTGATGCTCTGGCTGCTCCAGCTTCAGCCGTCGTTTTAAAAATAAAAACCCAAACTCATTCAACTCGTTCAACGACTCAATAAATGTTGCAAATGTGCGCTGTGTTCTCCCGGCATTTATTTATACAGCAGCGAAAGGAGTTTGGAGAGGGAGAAAGGAGAAAAAACACTGAGAAAAGAACACACTGCAATTAAAAAACAGAAAATATTATTTGGTAACTAATAAAAATACTTTTAAAATATTTATCAAATTTTTAGCTATAGATAGATTATCAAAAAAAAAACTTGCTTCAGAGCTATTATCTAATAAAAAAATTTGTAGAGATATTTATTCAACTCCTCGTTCGGTCGAGTGTGCAACAATTTGCCATTTTATCTATAGAAGCAACATGAAAACATTTCAAAGCTCCACTATTTGTCTTTATTTCTCTGCGCTCTCTGGTCATGTCGCAGTCAGTGATATTTGTTATTTGTTTGCTAAGCGAAATGATATATACATATACACGGGCGTGTACATGGCTGGCCAAAGTTGTCATTAGTCATGCTTTGCTGCACGTCCACACACGCATACAGCTCTCCTTAGCTGGCCAACGTTGCGTATACTCGATGTGCCACCGCACGCATTCCACATCCGCCCCGTTGTACACAACTCAACTTATCGATTATGGCATAACTTTATTCATAATGTTTCCCGAACCCTTTACCTTTGTTTGGGGTTGGGGTTGGGTTTGAACTCCAAACTTAACGCACAATTTATGCAAAGTCTATTAAAATGCAAACGTTTCTGTTAATTACGGCAAATTTCAGTTTCTCAAGTCCTTGAGCGAAATTAGCGAGCAACTTTTCAAATATCGACGGCAACAATAACAACAAAGTTTTCTGCCTTCGGTTTCTCCTCTTGGTTTTCCCCCTAGTTTTCCCATCATTGCTGTGCTTCCCCCGGAAATCACTCGCAAGTTAACAGCACTAAACGTTTTATTACCATCAGCGCAGCGGGAAAACTCGCGGCCACTTCGCTGGGAAAACCCTTGGCATAAACTGCACTTGACGTCTCCTCGTGGCAAAGGGTTTTTCGTTATATTTTTCTAAAAATCAATAGTGGGTTTAGATAATTTTCCGTTAATAAACAGACACATATCTTATTGTATTTTAATTATTTTTTTCACTATGTAAAATGTATTAATTATTCACACAAAACTGAGCAACATCGCAGGCAAAATTGTTAATTGAAGTACCAATGGATTAATCGTTTGGATACATACTGCCGGCACTCAAGGGACGGCTGCACGCCAACCATTAGGACCTTCGCAGTTGACACAAACACGGACACGGATGTACACCGCCATCTTGGCCATATTTACGCACCTAATCAATATGGCCGAAGGGGCGGAAACACTTGTTTGCTCTCTCTCTCCCTTCATAGTGTTTGCCCAGCTGGCACGGTTCGCGAATCGCCTCAAGTCGTGCTCTGACCATAAATAATTGGGCAACTTAATTAGACCGACTTTAATGTCAAAGCAACTACTCTTCCAGCTTTAAGGCTGAATAAAGCACAGATAAGACTAAGAGGAGAGAAACCACAGAAACCAAGTAAACAATCCAAGTTATATATAGGCCAAAATGAAGACTCCCCTTTTTTTTTGGTTGGTTCGGCACTCAAAGGCAAATGCAAATAAATCGGATTTCCACAACAGCGGCAGCAAAGTGCTGGTGGAGTCCAAGCAGTGAAAGCGAAGAAATAAAAACAAAAACACAAAAACAGAAAACTGGAAACTAACCAGAGACAAAATCGAGAGCCTCCACCAAGAAGAACAGGACACTGAATCACAACTGGCCCACGGGCATGGGCTTGATTTGTGCCTAATGCGGTGTGGCAAAAAATACATTCTGAGAAAAAAAAATGGTTTTGAGAAATATATTATTAAAATTTGGATTTACGGATTACAGAGCATCAAATGGACTCCCAAAATAATGCATAAAATAGAGTTTAAATGCAAAAAGATAATTACAAAACATTAAATGAATGCAAGGCAATGAAATTAAAAGCAAACGTGTTCTATAAGTCACTTAATATTTAAATAAACTTGTTCTGAAATACAAAATAGCCTATAATGTTCTATGTACTGAACACTTGTGCTTCTGCAAGTGTAGATTGTCAGAAGGGGTCCCTGGTTCAGCTGGGCTTGTCTTAACAGATTGAAACAATAAACTCGAAATTGCCCCAGCAGACGGGGAGAAGACAGAGGGTGCTCCAGGACCCCGGGATTCGGGCTCGGGTTGAGAGTTATCTGCTGTAAGTTGAGCCGATAACTTTATGCGCACAATTCCATTTGATTGATGAGATTTATGCTCGCTACGCCCACCGTTCACGTATTTTGATTTTATTTTTATTTAGTCGTCTTATTTTATCTCTCCTTTGTAGCTTGTTGCTTGTATTTTTCGGAGTCAGACTGTTGCTTTTTTATTTTATTTCCTCAAAAGAAATCAGAGGCAAACAAAAACATTTAAAGCCGCTCAAACGGCCTGCTATGGCGGCATATGGGCAAAGAGTAAGTCAAGTGGATTTATTGTCACAGAAATGTAATCCGCATCTTCGTTTGTTTCATTTTTAATTGGCTTCCTTCGGCAGAAGCATTGAGCGCCTTTCATTATCTGTGGCAACTGCACGGAGTGCCCTCGGACTGATAATGATTTCCCTGATTGAGTGCAATGCTCTCAAGGATTAAGACATTTCAGTAAGAGTTTCAGCCTTGGAGTGGTGAAAAAATTCGTGGAAATGTGTATGTAAGCCGCTTTCACGACACTTGGAATAATTTCCTACTTGGCCTTTTAAGAGGTAAATGCGAGCAATACAACTTTTTAATGAATATTTAACTCTTAAATGAGCCTTATATCAGTAATGACCCAGAAAAGTCTTAGACCTTCTGCATAAAAAACTCTTACGCACGTAATTTACAAAGAACTTAAATCTCCAACTCATTTTCTAAGAACATTTTGCTTTAACTTTAGATTTATTATAGATTATTACCCAAATCAATTTATAAACCAATTCATACTCCTAAACTTCAGCTGGCACATAACATCTTAGCCTCTGCTTCATATTTCATAACTGAACAAGATAACTGAGGTCCTTTGCCCACCCGCAAATATAAAGAAAGGCATAAATTCGTGCCACCTTCCGATGTCGGTACATTTCAGGTGGCGTTCCTTAAGGATTCCGCTCCTTGAGTGCTTTCTGGTTAAGCTGCTGCATCCGCCACGGCGCTGTGCTCCTGTCATCGCTCCGGATTCATTTCCAGCATTCCAAAATGCACTTGCCAAAGGACTCACAGACTCCTGGTCGGAAATTGCCCGTATCGTTGATTCATTTGATCGCTTTGCAAGGCAAATGGGCTGCACGAACCGGGCGGTAGTCCTTCGGCACAGGACTTACGGTCATTAATATGCATGTTTATTGGATGGTGGGGAAAAGGGAGAAGTTGCCTGCTGAGGAGCGCAAATTACAAGGGGCTTTACTTTCCTTCTGAAGCATCGGCATTAGCCACCTGTCGTCCGTAGCACACTTTTTGGCGCCCGGCAGCAGCGAGAAAAGTTTCCCGGCGACGCCATTTTAAATGGCTGTCAAATATTCGCATGCAACGTCAAGTGAAAAATATATATATAAATATAAAAGAAGGATAACAAGGCACACAGAAGTTCGTGTTCCGAATTCAGGCGCATTTTTGTGAAATTCTGCGTATAACATATCATATATATATCATAATATTATACTTAAACATTAAGAATTGCACTCATGTAATAATTAGATATATTTTAAAGCTTAATCAAGCATTGTAAAAAAGTTTATGCTAGTATGATTTTTATCTAATCTATTTTTGATGGAAATCCATAAGTTAAAAATTACCCGCTTATCAGGATCTGAGATTAGGCGCTGTTGTGAATAAAAATGTATATTAATTAAAAGAGATGTTTGTTTAGTATAAAAATATGTATTATTTATAAATTATGAACTAGCAGAAAATTGTTTCTTTTAGTATTATTATTAACACATTTTATTTAATATTTAAATATATATTTTTTATCCTCTAGAAATCGTGGTAACATTTTGAGCGCAAGGTTTCTTTTCCCTACTTATAGATATATTCATATTAAATCGCACAGTAGCTCTAGTCGATGGAGAGTCGTCTGCCAAATAATAGAATATAGATGGATCACTGATTACTCTTTATTTATATTATTATTTACTCACATCCCTCATTCTGGCACAGTATCTCCTCGTTTACCTCTAAATGTACGAGCTTGGGAAGTTCCGTGGTGATATTCACAAAACGCACAAAAACCTGTGCTTTCTGGCCATTAAAAATATTTGTGGCTGCTTCCTCCCTGCTGGGATACGGCATCATTGACTCCATGTGCACCTTATTAAAATATAATAATTAGTTTATAATAAAAGAATAAAATCTTATATTACATTGCGATTTCCATGGCAAACGAATGCCGCAGTCCAGGCTATATGATAAACGCCAGTCTTGGGAGCCGTAAAAATGCCTATGTAGCCCTTTCTTTCTCCATACTCCGTGGAATAGGTAAAGTAATCTCCGCAATTGTGCTGTGGAATAAGTAAATTCACAGCTGAGCCCAGAGATAGGCCGAGGCAGAGCAGCAACGAGGTGATTATACGCATATTTCAGAGACGACTGATAGTGATAGTCGTTCACAGAAATCGAGAGGCTGTGCTGTATTCTTATCGGAATATTTTTGTACTACATATATTTTAAAATAAATAATATAGCTATTACAAATCATAAAACATTAAATGTAAATATAAAGCAAAGATGATTAAAAAAATATCCAACTTTGTCTTAGCATTATTCTTTATTTGGTACTTTTACAAATATTTTTTAGAGCTTTAACTTAAGCAGAAAATAAATAAAGCGATTTAAAAACTGAGAACACAAAGACTCAGAGTCTGTCCAGAGCAAGCCTGAGTATTTTTCGAAGGTGAATTTAATTTTGCTGCTGCTCTCATTTGTTGTCCGTCGTCGTCGCCTTTTGTCTGCGTTGAAATTACATTTTTCATTTTGTTTTTTCTTCTTTTTCTTTTGCCTTGGCCTTTACCCTTTGTCTGCTCATAAATCCTGCATTGTCATGCAAAAGTGCAGCAAATTAATTTGTTTTACCTATCAACGTCCTCGTCAGGCAGCTCCCAGGAGTCAAGGAAAATTCCTGTTTTGGGCGTCTTTAAAATCAGCTTGCGCTGCTTTGACGCTCATTTTGAGTGGCCTCTTCTTTCCAGGTCATAAAACACAAGACCCAAAATGAGAACACTCCCGGACTGCCACAGCCAGGATAACGATCCTTGGACACTGGGCTGCAATGCAAAGTCCGCCTCCGCCCTTCTGTACTCGAAGCGCATTCGGTTGTTGACATCCCCAATATAAGTTATCAACATGAGAGACCCAAACACTTACGCCCAACGACCGACGACACACAACACTAAGCTACTTTTAATGTTTAGACACAAACACAAGCACGGGCACAAGGACGAGAGTAAGTACAATCACGCACAGGGACACACGCGGTTGCACTGGAGCACTGTGATTAAAATAGTTAATTTTTTTATTATATTTTAATTGCATTATTAGCAGTATGATTTACTAAAAATTTAAGCTGTATGTAAAGATCTTTAAAGGAATGATTGAAAATTATATAAAAATAACAACAATAATTATGTAATTGGCAGAGTCATCATATTATTGTTAATATTGATATTACTTTATGATTTATGGGTATTATTTGAACTAAATCAAATTTTTGGTATGATTTAAACACATTTCAATATGAAATGATCGAAATCAACGTTTAAAACGCTCTTCATGATATTTTAAATCTCCCCAGTAAATATTATACTTATTCTATTTAAATATATTTTATATAAACAAATCTTCGGAACCTTTGAAAAATATTTCCCAAACGCCATGTTTTTCTTTCACTGTGCCGAGGTTTTGGCATGAAGTTAATAAAAGTTCTACGACATTTTGACCTGGAAAATATTGCAAAAATAAAATGGCTGCCAGGCTGTTGCTTCAGCAGCGTTTTTCCTTTACCCTTCGTCTGGGCGCAGCAGCCTGCCTTGCCGTAGGTTTTCCAGCTGTGGTTTTCCAGCTGTGCCGACCGACAGCCGCCTGAAACGACTGAGGCGACTGAAAGTATGCTTTAAATAGTGGCATAGTAAAATATTTACTTTGGGTGCAAAAAAAGGTTGCGGGGGGTTGTTGAAGGGAAAACAAACTTTGCTCTTGCCCAGGCAAAATGAAAAGCGGGGCCAGCAAAAAATTCATTAAAAGGGATAACGACTCGACATAGTTGTTGCCTGGCTGCTGTCCCTGTTACTGTATGTGTGCGTGTGTGTGTTAAGGGATTAAGGATTTTGGCTGGAATTTTTTAGTGCAATTTAATTACAGATTATGTGAAGCAGCAGCGCTAGCAGAAATCTATGCTGCCCCACAGGGCTTAGACTGTCGCAGCTGCGGTGGCCACTTAACATAGTATTTTGCCCTAATTAAATGCCTCAATATGCTCGATTTAATTTCCACATTTAATTGCTTTAATTGGAGAATTACAACAGCAACAACAGCCTGCCTGTATTATGCTTTGTGGCTTTGCCAGCGATTCATTAAACACTTTTGAGCTTCGGCTTAATGAATTAGTTAAGCGGCAATTTCACATTTGCCATTGCCATCATCATTATTGAATTTATCGGATGTTTGTCGTTGCTGTGGAATTTTCATTATACATATATTCATATATATGTGACAAGGCTCTCATAATGACTGCAACTGCAAATAATTGTAAAATCCAATTAAACACATTTGCTTTGATTTTCGGTTCCCAGAAAACCAACTTACTCTGATTTGTGGTGATTGATTTTTGACTTGTTTTAGAATAAGTACCTAATATCGAAAGGTTATAAATAAATATGAATTTTCGTTTACAAAAAATCATTTTCATTATTTATTAATTACTATTTATTAATAAACTCCCGTAAATCCCATGCCGAAGTTTCTTCTTGGGACTATTGTTGGGAAAATGGGAAGCATTTCGGGGCGAGTGTTGTCAATTTCAGTGATTGCCTTACTGGCGCTGATTACGCGAGTGACTGAGTATTTATTTCCGGCTGTGGAAACACACATAAAGTAGTATATATCATTTCAATCCAAAACCGATCGTTATACTCACCTTCTGGGTTTTCACACAGCGTTTCGTTGTTGAACTCAAGATGTACGAGCTTCGGTAGTTTCTGATTGATGTTTTTAAATTGCGCCATAAGCTGGGCACGTCGTCCGCTGTTCATATTGTGTACAGCCTCTTCCCTGCTGGGAAAATGTTCAACGGAGGTGATGGGGTTTTCTTCAGTTCCTTGCCACACGAAGGAAATATTCCAGACTACGTGGTGGACAGCCTTGGGAGCAGTAAAAATGCCGATATAGTTCTTCGCACTATCAAGCCCGTATGTGAAATATTTGGAGCAATTGTGTTCTGGCAAGATGATGCCATAAGCTGAGGCCAACAGTAGCAGCAGCTCCAAGCCGCAGATCAAATAAGACTTTGACATGGCGAAAAAAAGAGAGATGCTCAGATGCCGAGACAACAGAGACTGACCGGAGACTGATGCTTTTGGGGGAGAAGCAATACTATAAATGTTACTATGTGAGGCTGATATTTTATGTTTAATTCTTTGAATTCTAAATAATAAAAAATACAAGTCTCATTTTTCCAAGAAGCCATTTAGAGCATGGTTACTTTTTAGCCATATTGTATGTATATTTATTATAGATTAAATATTTTGTTTAGTTCTTGATTATTCTATATCAATTGAATAAAAATATTATTTATTCAACAAATTACTACAACAAAGCAATACTATAAATGTTACTATGTGAGGCTGATATTTTATGTTTAATTCTTTGAATACAAAATAATAAAAAATACAAGTCTCATTTTTCCAAGAAGCAATTAAAAGCATGGTTGCTTTTTAGCTATATATATGTATTAAAGATTTAATATTTGGTTAGTTCTTGGTAATTCTTATATCAATTGGGCATATTTGAATAAAAATATTATTTAGTCAACAAATTAATTGATCTATTAATCTCTAATAATATAATATAATAATTTCCACCCACTAATAACTCATAACGAAGGTCAAAATTACCATTTCTATTAGTTTGCAATTTATTTATCAAACTTTTCATTATTTATTTATTGATAACAATTTAAAATTACAGCTTAAGCACTCCCCTATTTCTGGAAATTACAGGGAACAAGGGTTTCCTAAGTGGCGCTGATTCCGCGAGTGACTGAGTATTTATTTCCCCCTGTGGAAGTACAGATAGATACATATGTATATTTAGTAAATATAATTCCAGTCTAAGCCTATAACCCAATACTCATATCCAGGATTGCTGCACAGTATTTTGTCATTGACCTGGAGATGTACGAGCTTCGGCAGCAGCTCATTGAAGTTCCTAAAACGTGCAATAAGCTGAGCATATTGTCCGGCATTAATATTCTCTATGACCCCCTCCCTGCTGGGATAATGCTCAATCGAGGTCACTGGATTTCCTGAAGAGCCTTGCCATACAAAGGAAATGTTCCAGCGCATATCATGGACGTTAGTTTCGGGAGCGGTAAAAAGTCCGACATAGGTTTTTCCATCTTCAAGGCCGTATGTGAAATATTTGCAACCATGTTCTGGCCAAATGACGCCATAAGCTGAGGCCAACAGCAGCAGGAGATTCAAAGCACAGATCAGATAAGACTTTGTCATGGCGACAAAAAATCAAAAGATGACTGAGACTAGCCGGGGACTGACGGCTTCGAGAATAAGCAATTCTATAAATGCCACTTTTTTATATATAAAATTTATATTATAAATCTTGGAACAATAGAAATTAAAAATATAATTGTTCCACGAAAAGTAAAGCACTTTTTGTGAATTTAAAGCACCATTAATTTTTTGACAAATACCATTATTAGCTCCAAATATTTTCTTGTTATTAAGAATATATAAATAAATTGCACCTATTTTAATTGAATTATTTTTTGGTAACTTTAGTAATTAATCTAATATTCTTTTATTGCAAAGGGATGTATAATATACACATATTACAGATCGTCAGAAGAAATGCCTAATTAATGAGGAAATAATACCAAGTTACCTGACAAATACCTATTGTATTGGAATTTATAAAAGTCATAGAGGAATCTAGAATATTTTGCATATTGGAGTTCTGCCTTCGAATCAATTTTGGAGCCCCTTGAGCGGTTCCATTGACACAGGGCTTAAGCCACCAGACAACAAGTGGGGGCTAATTCATTTACAATATTGCGCATACGCCACGTGGCTGCTGGCAGGCAAATTAAATTATGCATTGGCAAAGCGGAAACGGAAGGCGACAGGCGGCGGCGACAGGAGAGTAGTGAATGGAGATTGTAGAGCAACGGCAAAACCGTACAAAGGGCGCCAAGGCCATCGAGCGAACTTTGTAATTAATCAAAGTGCAACTCTCGGCCACCGCAACAACGCGCCCAGCATCCATCCATCCATCCATCCACAGGAAACAACAACAGCGAAACGGACTCGAGCTTAAGCAGCCTTTAAAGTGAATCATTAACCTTATTACCTGACTTTGCCCAGGGTTCTCCTGGGAAGCAGGCGGCGTCGCTGCGCCTGCATAATTTCATTTTAAATGCAAACTTAACAACTTTTTACAAGTCAAGCATGTTAATGCGCTTGTTTATGTTTCCCTGCTGCTCCTCCTTTCCCTCCTGCACTTCCGCTGTCTCATTAACGTCAACTTAATTTGCTTGCCGTATAAATTTAATTCCGTCCGGTTGGATATTAAATTATGCTAGGGCAGGGATCGAAAAAGGGGGGAGAAATTCTTCGCCAAGTTCTGGACATATTTTCTTGGAATTTTCTCTATTAAATTAGCTGATGTGAAAGCTTTTGTTGTTTTCTATACATTTGAAAAGTTTGTTTAATTGCTTTTACAATCGACAACGGTTTTGTTTTGTTAGAAATATGAGCTATTATTCGATTGGAGGCCACTCCATTGTCTTCACTCACAAATTGGCTTTGTATTCCAACCGAGTTTATGTAAAAACGAAGCCTTTTATTATTTCAAGAGCCCTTGTGTTTTAGTTTGGGGTAATGAACATAAAAAATATCCTTGATATTTTAATGCAAGAAATCAAGAAAAGTTCTCAATATTGTCTTAAAATGATAGAAAACTTTAATATATCAAAAATCGTATAGCATTAATGTCTAAATACCTCCAATAACTGCCCAATTCATCAGATTTTAGCCACCATTTCCCTAATGCAGACCATGCAAAGCAAACTGGAAACTCTACCACTAATTGACCGCCCCATTCGGTGGTCATATATCCATCTATCTATACCATATCGTGCGTTAGCTTTTCGGAGGCAAACAACACTAAAGTGTCTGCATCAACATGGAACATCCGCATCAGCATCTGCTGCAACCCGTATCTGCACTTCAGGCCGCAGCAGCAGCAGCAACAGCAAATTGCAAGTTAACTGGGCCCAAAAGCCCGCACATTTTCGGCTGGCTAATTGCCAAACTGGGTAGAAGGGAAGGAAAGGTGGTAAAGGGGGGAGGATTAAGCGGTGGGAGCCACACGAGGCCACGGCAAAGCGGAGTTAAATTGTTGTTTACCTGCAGCTGATGGCGTTGGGAAAATTTCAACCATTCAAGAGCCATCAACTGGGAGGCAGTGATGGTAGCCAGGTTACTTACTTCTTTGTTTTTTGTACACCTTAGATTAGGGTTAAGGTATGGAGGACCTCTTTTAAAATAAATAAGAAACAATAAAAGATTCTATAATAAATTAAAAATTCTTTCAGGAATATTTCACGACTCTAATTAAATTTAAATAATTATAACCCTAAAATTAAAGAAATTTTAATATAAATTTCTCAAAATTATCGGAACTTAGCTCAAAAATTGGTAGAAACTAAAAAAAAAGGTAAAATATTGCCTTTTCTAGTTTTTTCACTAAACACCCACTTCTATATTTGTATTTATATTCCCTCCAAGAGCATTATTCGAACATTTCTGCTGTAGCTTCGTTTCCCTATAGTCTCTTGGTCCACTGGGATGTAGTTACTTTCCCACCACTGGCACACAACTTAAGAACAAACTAAGAAAAACAAATAATAAAGAAGAAGAAAACTGCACTCTGTTGGCCAACAGCAGTTCTCGACTTCTGGACTTGAGACCTGATTGATGCCGCCATGCTTGAGCTAGAGCTACGGGCTGCTAAGGAAATCTTAATTAAACTATTTGCCGGAGCGGAGAGCGAGTCGGATCTGGCATTGGCTGGCGCGTAATCTAATCAGCTTTGTCTACTCCTCTGGGCCGGTAGCCAGCCAGCCAGCCAGCCAGGCAATTGACTCTAATGGCTGCACTTGACTTGGTCCACTCGCTGGCTCCTTTATGGCCACATGCACTTGGCTCGAGAGCCATTTATTTTGATTACCAAGCGCTCTTCGTGTGGGGAATCACTTTCTGTTTTCGTTTTTTTCTCTGGCCCTTTGGTGGAAATTAAAATAAATTAACAAATAAAAGTCTGGCCTCAAGTCGGGTTCGGGTTTTCGCAACCTGTCTCGCCAATTGAAGGCCATAAATAAACGCCCCCCATTCGGCGGCACCTGATGCTGACTTCAATTACGCGCAATAAATTACAAAGGAATATGAGACAGAGATGCTGCCTCTGCTGGCTCTGCCTTTTCCTTCCTGCACATAATTAAGTGGATTTTAATGAGACTCGGCGGGCCAGAGGGAGCGTGAGAAATCCCTGCCCAAAAGCTAGCTCCAAATGTTTGCTAACATTTTTGATTTGCGGTTGCTTGGGCATTTTTATAAAAGTTAACAAATATTTCTTATCAACACAAGAAAATGTCAGCTAGATTTATGAATTTTCTTTTAAATTATTTAGTTTTCTAAGATAAACAAATAAAATTAACACATAAATAAATTAATAAATAAAGAAACCCGTAGCTGTTTACATTCCTACTTCATTTTTTACACTCCGCTGACTCCCAACTGTAACTGAAAGCAGAAGATAAATGCTAACGAATTGGATAACCCGCTGTTATTAGCCTCCCACACACAGCCTTGAATAAATGTCCTGTCCCTTGGTTTGGCTTTCGAGTTAGTTTATTATGACGGCTACTTCAGGACATTGTTTCGCGGCGCTTCTCCTTGTTCTTCGATTTACTCCGCTTGGCTGCCTGCTGCGGTGGCTTCTCCACCTCGCTCTTCTCCTCTAGAATCCGCTGGAACAGCAACGCACTGGTCTTGCCATCCAACTGACGAGGCGTCTCCACAGTTGCGGTGGCAAAACTCCCGGAATCCAGAGAATCCCAATGGCGCTGCGTGGCCGGAACACTGAGCTTATCGAGCAGCCGCTGGGCCAGCTGGGGAATTATGGGCTGCAGCACAATGCCGCAGCGACGCAGAGCGTCCATTGTCATGGCGATTATGGTCTCCAAACGTGGCTCATTTCCGCCCGCAGGCGTCCCGCTCTTGAGCAGCCAGGGCTTGGAGCTCTCGAAGAAGTTGTTAGCCGCGTGGAGAGTCGCCATCACGGTGTCGGCCACCAAGTGGAAGTGATTGCAGTCGTAGTGCGTGGCGCAACGATCTGCAAAAGGAAAAAGGCAAAACAAAACAAGCGTGAGAAAAATCTAGGAAGCTTTCAAACATATGTAAGTTATTAATTAATTAAAACTAGTAGTAATAGTCCACTTAATATATTTCAAAACATTAATTTATGATGACTTTAGTTTTAATTTTCTTAATAATTTCACTAAAATATTTATCAAGTTTCCTTTTGAATCTTCAAGGCCTTAAAATCCTCTTAAATTTCGTCAAGTGCACAGAAATACAATATACAAAATGATGGCTTCACTTGGCACTTGGAGGAGCTACAAGCTCCGCCGGCTTGGCCACACTCTCGAGTGCACTTGCATCTCGGTGATTGGCCGGAAGTGCTTCGGGCAGATGCGGATGCCAGAGCAAATGCAGATTATAAACCATCTCAATCTCAAGCCATCTCGGAGATGGCTTGCGCCACTTCAGCTCTCGAGCCTGGCTGCTTAAATATTAAAATGACAAAGCAGCTGCTGGGGCTGGTGCTCCTGCTGTTGCTGCTGCTGCTGCTGCTGCTGCTACTGCACTCCACTGCGCTCCACTGCTCCTCAATCCAATCGCATCCACTCAGAGGAAGAGAGATCCACTCACCTGACAGCTGCAGCAGCTGCTCCTCCAGTCGTTTGGCGGAATCCAGGCTCTGGAGCAGATCCGCCAAGTGCTCGTCGTGAACTGATGGATAGATTTGGCGGGGATTCAAAGACTTGGCACAGGCTCGCGATAGCAAATTGCCCAGGGTATCCGCCAGCTCTGAGTTGAGGATGCGCTGGGCCTTAACATGGCTGTAGTCTGGAAGTAAAGAGACAGCATGTCAGTTTTTTGTTTATCCCGGAAACAAGATCTAAGAGAAAATATAAAAAATAAAGTGGATACCGGGGCGTATGAGTGATATTTGCTTCTTTTTTTTCCCCATTAACTGCTTACAAATTCGCCTGAACATTAAGGGGATTAACAGGAAAGACACAGAATAAAGGAGAACCAAAAAAGGACCTAAAGCCGGGCCAAGATTAAATCCGAATAACTTAACAACAACATTTACCAGCTGCTGCTAAAGCTAAAAGGAGTTTTCCCATTTTCTTGGCCACAACAAAATGAAGCTGCAGGTGGCTTTTGTGGGAGCAGCAAAGCAAAAGCTGAACACGAAAGGATTTAAGCTTCGCTAATAGTTGCACAATCTTTTGCCCTAAAGAGAAATTGAACCGAATGAAGGGATAGGGGATAGTGTAAAGGATAATGGAGTGTCTCGGCGAAGGACTTGGACTTGATTCTTAGCATAATAAGTGTAATAATGAAGTCTAGAGGAAGGGAAACTTGAAAAGAATTAACTAGACAAGAGCTGTTATCATTTTGTAAGCTATTTATAGTTTTCTATGCTTTAATAATATTTAAAAAGTCTGCATTCATTTAATTTGGAATCTCTATGGTAACATTCTGAACTTTATGCCTTATTTTATGTCGTAATTGGAATGCAACCCATCAAAATGCCATCAAAAACATCAACAATCGACCCTTCATTGCCACTGCAGCCTTTTGGTAATTAAAACTAGCACATTCTGCCTGCAAAGACAATAATCGTATAATTGCTGCTGACCAGCTACTATTTGCTGATCGAATTTCAACCATTTCGGATTTTGTAGAGGGTAACAAAAACCCAAAATGGCTATAATTCCAGCAGAAGCAGCACAGCCAGCACACACACACACACCTTTTGTGCATTCGCAACTTTACCCATTTTCCGTGTTCGGTTTTTGTTCTTCTCCTAAAATAAGGTTTCCTCTTACCTTTCCCTTCCCTGGGGAAATGCCAAAAAAGAAGAGTGCCTGCCTGCCTGCAACATTAATTTGTTGCGCAAATGGAAGAAGCAAGGCAGCAAAAAGGACGGTAGGGGAAAAGGAAAGTTTTCCGCTTGTCAACTGAAACCAAATGAAAGAGTGTGTCGAGTCAAGCCGAGTTGAGTCGAGTTCAGTCGAGTTTCATTTTCATTTGCATTTTCATTGCGTTGAATTCCTATGCATAGACGTTAGTTTCCGTCAGCCAAAAATCAAATTCGTGTCAAGCAACTGAAGGGGAAACTTGGGTATGGGATAGGGAGTTACCTTTAAATATAAGATTATAAATCCATCTTCATAAGTCTTAAAAAAAAATATAACAAATGTTTAATATTTTCCGTATTTCAAACATAAACTAATTTAAAAGTCTGTAAACCTTTCTTTATAGTAGAAAATTCACAAATTCCATAAATAAATAACCTTCTGATTGAGTTTCTAAAACAGTCCATCAACAAATGAAAACCAAATGAAAGACTTTGAAGAGGTAACCATCAAGTCCTGTGGCCAACTTTTTTTTATGGACTCAACGGGAAACCGATTGGCAGCCTTTTCATTTTGAATGCATTGGAATTTTGATGGCACTGCAAACGTTCGACTGGCTGACTGGTTGACTGCCTTCCTGCCTGGGCCGTGGGGTTGAAAATCCAAAATGCAAAATGCGAATTGCATCAAACTTTATTAGCTGCCGTTTCGCTGCCAAATCGAGTATTGCGTTCTAATGAAATTGTTCAAGGAGGCCGCCCGCAACACGTGTTGTGTTTCCAACCTGCCTTAGTTTCTCCGCAGTCTGTACTCTGTTCCGGATCCGGATCCGGGCAACTCTTAACTGCTTACGTGAGCAACTACAAATTGCAGCGAATGGCAAAAGTTGCTGACGGGGGCCAACCAGGAAGCCGTGTACAACACTTGTCACTCCGCCTTTAAAGCACACATGCTGCACATGTGGACACGTGACCGGGATGGGTGGAGTGTGTCGAATGGAATGCAGGTGGAGTGCAGTGCTACACAGGTTCTATTCGGGTGTCCCGACAGTAGAATACCCTGTACCCTGGACCGATCCCCGTGAGTTGAATTCGAGGCAACTTGCAATTACTCTAACGAACGTTCTAAAAATAGCTCTGACTTTGTTTTGCTGTATGTATGCAGGCAAAGAATTTAACCATTGCAAGTTTATTGGCGCATGTGTTATTTGGAGCCCTCTTGTATACATTATATGTATAAAGTAAAAAGCCTATATCTCCGCTATTTATGGCACGATCGTAATGAAATTTAGACAATCTGTGTATTTTGATAAAATACATCAAGGTTTTCAAAATGGTTTACCTAACTTTATAAATTTAGGAGATATACGTTTTTTTCAAATAGCTCCCCAAAACAGGGGAGCAGCAAAAATTTAAAATAAACTTAATCTGCGTGGAGATATAAAAAGTCTAAATCCCAAGTTTGGGGTTTCTAGCTCTTATAGTCTTTGATCCAGGCGTTCATACAGACAGACAGACGGACAGACGGACGGAGGGACAGACGGACAAACGGACATGGCTATATCGACTCCTTTAGTGGTCCTGACCAATATTTAGGTAACTTTTGGGAATCTGCCACGCCTCCTTCTGCCTGTTACAGAATATCGCACTCGCACAAAATTATAATACCTTTTGTACCTTTGGTACAGGGTATAAAAACAGCTAAATTTAATGTTAACAATTATGAAAATCAATAACAATAAAACTTTAATTCCAAAACTAGATTTATTTGACCTTTGACGGTTAAGAATTTAGTTTTAAACTAATTAAATACATGCTGAAATATAAAATGTTCGGCATATTTTATCTTTCAAATATCTCAGCTTAAATTTCCTAATATCAAGCAAATATATACCTAGTTTTTAGCCCAAAATAAGCAACACTGCCGATGTTAAGGGATGTTCATCTGCCCACCTGCCCCTTAGACAAATGCCACTCTGCTCTTCCTGGCAGTAATATAAATAATACTTTTTTACGTGCCCCGAGAGCTGCACTTTGAATGCACAGGCTGTTGGCTGTTGGCTGTTGGCTGTTGCCTGCACCTTAAATAACTCGAGCAACTTGTCGCTGCTCCAGTTTGCCATCTATTGCCTGCGGAACTTTGACACAGTTTTCCTCGTATTTTTCCAGTAAAACTTGGCTTTAAGTGTGGAACTGAAGGTGGATATTGGATGAGGATGACGATGAGGATGAGGATGTGGATGTGGAGGTGGTGCACAAGTGTTGCCATCAAATATTTAACAAGCCTCTCGCTCCCTCTATGTATGCAATCGGAGACAGGCAAATTTGCCCTGGCAACAACCCGACTTGGTGTGGGCTATGTGCCCAAAAACACTAATTTCTTGTCTGCCCTTTAACAGAATTAGTTGCCAGATTGGATTGGATACCTACATGGCTAAAGAGGTGTGAAAAAGATGAGGTTAAATAAATGTTAAAGGGGCCAAGTCCTCAGGTGACAGAAAAAGAAGATATTTTTTATAGAATTGTAATTTTTATATCAAAATATAAAGTCTGCTTAATGAACGGAGACAAGAAATGAACTCAAATAAAGGAATAACAAAGACAAAGTATTAATTAAGATGAAGAATTAACTTTTATAAAACTAACTTAACTTAGACAATAATTTCTAATAAAAAAAGAATGAATAAACTTCAATAAATTATAAATGAAAAAACTTTGATGAAAAGTGAATAAATAATAATAAATATGAACTCAGATCATTCGTCATCTCAGCTCAGAGGAATTATGGATGAAGAAAACAATACAAATTTAAAAAAGAATTACCAAATCAGCTTATAAAAAAATCAAGATTATAAGTAATTCAAAATTAATGTTCTTTTTCCAAAATCAAGTTTTTTAATTTAATTTCTTCTGTTTAAATTCTTTGTAAGTTCCCAGAATAGATTATACAATGAACTTTCTACTTGACTAACCAAATTCCGATAAGAGAACCACTGAGCAATTCTGCGCTGTCGATCGCAGTTCAAATTGAGCCTCTGTCTTCAGCACTTCTTTAAAATGACGATCGCTCTGCTGTTTTGCATTCTCGTTGGCATAAACTCAGCACTGGCAGTGCACAAGCCACAACACAATTGCGACTATTTCAGATACAGTGTTAAGGATAATGGTAGAACTCACATAGGCATTTTTACAGCCGACAAAGAAAACATCAAAAACTTTTATTGGCAGGCAAAGTTCTCCGCGCGCGGCGAGGATAAGGTAAATATACAAAAAAACAAACCGAAATGACGGAATTCCCAATTGAAATGTTATCAATAGGATCAAGTAGACCAACTGGATCCGTATCCTTCTAGTGAGGAATTGGCTGACAACATTCGCAGCGGATACAAGGCTGAGATGTTTGTGCGCTTCCAGGACATTGAGAACAATGAGCTGCCCAAGCTGATCTTCTTCGCTCTCAACGGGAAGACCCTCTGCAGCAGCACAGGATGTGAGTAAAATATGGGGATTTGTTTCGAATTTTTCTATAAAAGTTCACTGATTGCTTTTCCATTTCCTGAAGATGAATACCCTGCAACCACAATTACCATTGGACGGCGAATGTCTCTCAAAGACTGAGAACATCTACACATAAAATTCTTTTAAAATCAGTTAAAATTATTAACGTTTAAAAATGAAGTAAACAAAAGAAACTTGTACGTAAAAGTTAGAGCATCTATTGACAATAAAATAAATAATAATATGTATAATAATAGAGCAATTATTATTTCTTATTATTACATAAATTTCACAAGAAGTTCATCATAAGTTCAATTGTAGTCTAAATAAATTTAATTTTAATAGACAGCCTAAAATTAAAGCCTGCTTCTTCTCTTCTAGAAATTCTTTGTAAACCAGCTTGACCTCGATTGTTTAAGAAGCTTTTTATGGTAATAAAATATTCTACGATGATGACTAAAACTTTTTGAAATGGTAAACTTTTCTGGGAAACCCATATAATATAGGACTAAGAACCTATAAGTGTTGTTTCCTGTTTACCCAGAAGAGGAATACAACTAGAAAACGTTTCCAACAATGGCCATTCCCAGTGAGACAAGTTTAAGTATTCAAATTTCTTAAATTGAGTGACGCCCGAAGGGAAGTTGATTGCAACTCAACGCACCAACCCAGCTCTCTCTTGCCTCTTTTTTCTATGCAAGAACCGCAGGATGCTGCAGGTCCTGCCTCTGCTATTCCCGTGCCCCAAGCCGCCATGTTCGACAAAGTCGAAATGCAATTTCTATGTCAGCGGAAGTTTGCGGCCTGTAATGAAAACTTCAGCATTTAATGGCGTTATGACGAGCGGATGTCGCACAAAATCGAATTTGGCGGCAACTATAAGTGATTTTTCCACCTAAAAGCGAACATAATGGCCGCCCGTTGGACTCGAATTAAAGAAAATAAATCATTCATGGCTCGCCCCAAAAAGAAATATATGCAAAATGTGCTTGTAATTTAATAATGCGACGCACTGTATTTTTTTTTTCATTTTTCGTTTTCCATTTTTGCTGCTGGCAGGCTCAAATGCAATAAAAATGCAATTAAATTAGCCGCAAGGCAGGGGGGCATATAAAAAATATAATAAAAAAAATAAAAAAAAAACATCAACAAGCGCAAATTGAATAAAGGCAAAAACGTAAAAAGCAGACGCCTGCCGTCTGGGAAAATCCATTGCGGAAAAGGCAAAGAGTCAGCAATAATTGGAAATTAAATTTTAAGAGCTGGCAAGAGGGGTACACACATACATAAACAATTTGTGTAAATTGGAAAAAGCTGGGGAAAGTCAATACATAACGCAAAGGTGACAGTTGGCGGAGTGTATTAATTGCTTTCAATAACCCCAAAAACATGAAACGTAATTAGAGATGGCAGAAAATATTGATAATTTATATTTTAAACTATTAAGGCAATATTTATACCCTTGCTGAGTATTATAATTTCAGTCAGAAGTTGGCAACGCAGTGAAGGAGACATTCTTGATCAGGATCAACAGCCGAGTCGATCTAGCCATGTCCGTCTGTCCTTCTGCCCGTCTGTCCAATTATACGCAAACTAGTCAGTTTTGAAGCTATCTGAATGAAACTTTGCAGTTAGTCTTCTATATACTCTCACTCGTACATATGTCGGAACGGGCCGGATCGGACGACTATATCATATAGCTGCCATAGAAACGATCGGTAAAATTGTTGAAAAAAAATTATAACTTTGTCAGTTTTCAACTTATAATCACCAAACTTGATATTTGGCCATTTATGATTGTTTCAGAATTTCGATTTAAATTTCATGAAAATCGGACGACTATATCCTATAGCTGCCATAGGAACAATCAGGAAAATAATATAAAAAAATAATAACTTCGCTGTTTCTCAACATATTTTTATCAAACTTGAGATTTGGTTACCTAATTTTATTCAAGAATTTCATTTGAAATTTCATGAAAATCGGACGACTATATTCTATAGCTGCCATAGGAACATCAGCGAAATAATACAAAAAATCAGAACTCGGTTGTTTCCCAACATATTTTCATTAAATTTGAGATTCGGCCATTTAATGTAATCTTAGAATTTCGTTTTTAATTTTAATTGCAATCTGCAAGGGTATATAAACTTCGGCGAGCCGAATTTAGCTTCCTTTCTTGTTTTAAATATTTTATATTATATCGAATTGATATATGTAGAAATCCCATACGTTTTGCCTTTTGTGTAAAAGTCTAAACACAGTTCCATTCCAGTTCCAAGTCATTCCAAGTCATCTTATTGTTCTATTCCAAAATTTTCTTTAAAAAAATGTTTGCTTACAAAGTTATCTTCGTAGTAATATTTATTGTTCACTTGATTCCCCTTTTGAACATCGTCGGCCAACTGACTGCCGAATTTGTGCAGGCTAAAGTGGATACAGATGCAGGTGGAATTGAAAGAGGAACAAGAACAAAAGTTGATCTAGGAGGATGCTCGAAAGCAGAAGGTTCGGGCCTGATCCTTACAAACATTGACCAATCGGTGGAACAAGAGACTGAGTCCGTCCGAGCAGCAGAGGCAACCGTGGAGCAGCTGCAGCAGGTTTCATTTTCAAATATAATAATAATATTAAACATAAAAGTAACTCCAATTACTTTTACAGGATGCAAATGCTGCAAATACTGTGGTCGAAGAGGTCACCGCTTCTCTGGATAGCACACAACACAATGCCGATTCGGCAAAAGTAGCTGCATTGGTAGCTCAATTTCAGTTAAGAAAGATTAAGGAAATTGCTGATGAACTTTCCCGTAAGCTGGCCAATAAAAAGAAAGAGGCCAAAGCGGCGCAGGCGCAGCTGGACGAACATAGACAGCTCTTGGAGGCAGCCAGGATGCGCGTGGCGAATGCCACCCGTCGTATGGCCGATGCCCAGGCTGATTTCGACAAGACAAAAGAAGATGTAATGAAAGCGGTTAACCACTCGAAGATGCAGCAGAGCTACGGTGGCGTTAAAATTAACAAAACTCATAATTCGCTTTAGGTTTTAATTTCAGTGTTTTTGTGTTGATTTCATTTGTGTTTCTGTTTAAAGTTTGAGTTTCTGATTATAAATATTAATTCTGCATCGATATTTAATCAGAAAGTCTCTTTTTTTCTTCGATATAGGTCCATCCCTAACAGGAAACCCAATGCCAAAGCCCGACCTTATCTGTGACCAGACAATCCAAGGGTGGGGATGAAACTTGGCACAACTGTTTTCCCCAGGACGTATGCAAATTCCAGAGATTCGTCGTCTTCTCAATGCGAAAACTTTGCGTGGCAAATAAACAAAAGTCAGGCTGCTGGCTGCTCCCAAACCAGATGAAAACTTTGTTCCCCTTTTTCGGTTCAGTTCGGGCATAAAATTGAAATGCAAATTTAAAGCACAAGGTAAAACTAACGACCAGGCAAACCTCGGAACAGTTTCGGTTGATAATTTGATGGAAAAACTATTTGAATAACCGCAGGACGGCCCTTCCCATCCCATGCCACCCCCTTCGAACCATTGCGCAGCCACAAAGTGAACAAGCCACAGAGACACGACATCAAAGGTAGAATTTTTACTCACTGCCATCGCTGTGGGCCACGCCCTCGCGTAGTAGGAAATATCTCAATCCCTCCATGGTGTACTGCCGGGCTGCCTGGACAGGGTCCACCACATTGTGCCTGCTCTTTGACATCTTCTGTCCGTCCACCGTCCAGTGTGAGTGAACATAGAGCTGATGCGGTGGCTCCAAACCTGCGGCTAGGAGGAAGGCCGGCCAGTAAATGCCATGGAACTTTAGGATATCCTTGCCAATCACCTGCTGTGCGGGTGGCCACTGGGCAGAGAACTAAAAAGGGAGGAGCAAAGAGATTGTCAGGGGATAAGTCGCCACAGGAAGAGACTTGTCTCACACTCACACTCTCATCCGGATAGCCGAGGGAGCTCAGGTAGTTAACCAAGGCATCCAGCCAGACGTACACAGTCTGTGTATCGTCGTCAGGCACCGGAATGGCCCAGTGAACACGATTCGAGGGCCTCGACACCGACACATCCGGCAGCGGTTCACTGAGAGTGTCCAGCAGGATCTTTTCGAACTTTGCCGGGCGAATGCGTGCCTCCTCCTTGACCCAGTGACGCACATCATCCTGGAATTGCGACAAACGGAACATGTAATTGGTCTCCTCGGTCCACTCGACGGGATGGCCAGATTCCAGGGAGTAGCGTGTGCCGGTGGCCTCGTCCAAGCGCAGCTGGGAATCAGTGAGGAAGGTCTCGTCGGAGATGCAATACCAGCCGCTGTACGCCGCTGAGTAGATGTGTCCACGGGAGTTTAAGGTGCGCTAGGTGATCACAATAATCACAATAAAGTCCACCCGAAAGGAACAAACAAAAAATATGGCTAATCTCACCCAAAAATGAGCCACCGCCCTCTTGTGTCGCTGCTCTGTGGTGCGTATAAAGTCATCTGCTTGGATGTTGGCATTCCGAAAGACCTCCCGATATCGTTCCGAGATCTGGTCGCAGTATGTGGGCACTGGTATTCCATGAACCTGCGCCGCCTGCTGAATCTTGGTGCCATGCTCGTCCGTTCCCGTGCAAAGGCGCACCTTGTCCGGACTCTCGGGATGTCTCAATCGCTGGTAGCGGCAGTGGGCATCAGCTATCACCGCCGAGTACAGGTGTCCAATGTGTGGGGCTAACAATAAGCAAAAATATTTTTAATAATAAATTATCTAACAGGTAATTTGTTACCCACCAGCGTTTACGTAGAAAATTGGCGTTGTCACGTAGTGCGAACTGTTGTGGCGAATGCCCAAGTATCCAAGGCACTTAATTCTTCTTATTAACATTGTTTGAAGGTATTTTAATATAGAAAAGCACAAATGTTTACATAAACTTAAAAACAAAACACCGGCTGCCGTTTTCGACTTGCTATAAACAGCTGTTCCTCTGCTATAAACAGCTCGCTCAGTCTGGCAACGCCATTTAAGTGTGACCAGAGCGCTTTTCGCGCTAAATTATATTTTGAAAATCAACAAAATTCAGATTTAAAAAATTATTGAAATAACGGATCATAACCGAAATATTGATACTTTCAGTAATCCGAACCACGAACAAATACTGTGTAATTACTTCGACATCGGGCTTCACCCCAATTTTTACAAACAAAACACATTTATTTCATTTTAAATTTTAATCTGTAGTTTTTATTAAACTTTTTTTCTTTAGGGAATAAAAAATATAAAATTCCTTCGACAACAGCGTGCCAAAAAAGGTGCGCGCGCGTCTCATTGAATGGCTGCCAGAAAAATGCTATGGAACTCTTTTTTGTGTGTGTTTTGCCTCTGTACAAGTCCGACCGATCGCGCTGGCTAGGAATATACATGATACAATTTTGGACAAAATACCAGGAGCGGACTATATATAATGCTAGAGTCTTAAGATCGAAACATAAATCGTGTTAAACTATGTAGAATACAAACGGGAGCTGCTGAAGAACTAAGGTTATTACAATTATCAGCAGGGATACCACAGAAAGTCGCTTATTCATAATATAATATTATATAATATTCATTGAATTTGCATTATTCGAACTGAAGTGATTTTACAGCGATTTCCATGGCATTCCTGCTGTGCGTGTGCTCCGATTTTCTAGGCAAAAAAATGTACATTGCTTAAAACTTACAACTTAAGGTGTTAAATAATAAATATACAATTACAATTTGTGGGTTCTGTTCGGTAATTTCAAGGGGTGATGCTTGGTTTCTTTTTTTCTAAATATATAATATATATGTGTGTATATATTAAGCATTGTGTTTTAGCTGATATTAATTCGTAGCTTCAATCAAACATAAATACGCCCCTCGAGCTCTTTCTACATTAAAATAGTTTTCTTCTTATACACATTGTTCTTGGTTAAACTTAAGTTTAAGTTAATTTCTTTTAATTTTCTTGTACATTAATAATATGTAGAGATATTTATTATGTTTCCATATGAAATATATTTACAATCTAACACAAAAGCCCCTGTAAGTTAATCGTTTTTATACGTTCATCATTCGCCTAAGCACAACAAGTGTTATATATGTATGTATATATTTATCAGCTTAGCTTAGTTAATTAGTCATCGAGTTTATATATAGAATCTGTTCGGAGCCTTAGTGGTATCTACGTAATTTATCATATCCGTAACATATTAAATATACAATTAATTCCACCTCCCCTTCTCTCCTGAATACTGACATCGTCGAGTTTCTGTGTTGCCTTCGTTGCCATATGATCTCTCTTTAGATATTTCGGATATATATACTCGTAGAATATAATATCAACTGTTTTCAACTCTCTTATCTTAACTGCTTATGAAGTATATTTTGGGGACTACATAAAACGAAAAAGTATATCACGATTGGACCAAAACATATACATAGATCGAAATAAATTTCCATCTTTCGTTAACTACAATAGTTTCACATTTCACAATTCCAGGTGTGTGTGTGTTTTGGGGTTGCGATTCCAAGGAAAGTAATCTATGGGCAATGCTTATGTAGTTTTAATTAAAATTCAATTATTGAAATTTTTAGCAAAAAGCAGGAACTCTATTTAAGTGTAAAAAACAAGCTCAGGATTATTTAAAAGTTGGCTTCAATGGAAAAACCAGGCTTTTTCAGTAAATAGTTTCCTAGTTATGCAAATTGAATACTATTTTAATAAATAATTTAATTAAAAAGTTAAGTGTTCTTAAACTTGAATAGTTTTAAAAAACTATGTGATATTTATGGAATTTATTTAAGAATTAAGTTTGAATTATTTGGTAAACTATATCAATAATCTCTTACGAAAAAGTCATGATTTTTCCTCTGCCAACAATTAAAATATTAAAATTTGGGATTAAAATATTAAAATTTGGGATGCACATATAAAAATAAAAATATTTAAATAAAATAAAACTTTTTTATAAAAATATCGATTTTATAAAAAAATTTATTTACTGTATTTTAAAAATGTATATTTTAAATATATTTCAAAAAAATTATTGATATATTAAAAAGAATATTTCTCGCAACTTTGTATGATATATTGCTATTTTTTGATACCCCTACCTAACATTTATGCATTGCCTATAGGATTACGTACTCTTTTTGGAATAACAACCCCTAGATTCTCGCTCTGAGTATGTAGGTTTTTTTAAACTGACGCCCAGCGTTCTTTTTTTTCTAATTTAAGTACTTGCGACACCTCTTGGAGCCGCATGAGCAGGGTATCTTCTCCTCCTCGAAGGGGAATTTGTAGTCGTAGGTAAGCTCCTCGCCCTGTACAATGCGGCGCAGGGCAAAGATGATGATGTGCTTGTGTCCCAGTATGTCCACCACTTTGGAGTAGCAATTTGGCTGCAAAAAATACATATATATTTAAGGTATCTTTTCGTAAATATCAAATATTGTGAGCACTAACCTCACAGGAGTGATTGATAAAGCGGGCCGCATTGCCGCGCATGGTGGCATCCACTACCAGGTTGTCATCGATTTTGAACATGTAGCAGCCAATGCCACGGCCATCATAGTAGCGTTCCCTCTTGTCCGTTAGCGTGGATCGGATGAGTTCGCCAGCGTATTCAATAACCATTTCACCTACGCAAAAAAAAGTAATTTAAATGCTGCTTAGATAAAACAAAATGTAGTCTTTACCAGCTTCGATATCCTTGGTGCAGTAGAGTCCACGTCCATGGATGTGCGAGCGAAAAACACCAACATAATCCTTGTAGGTCTCCTTCAGAGTCCGATACTTCATTGCCATGGGTAGATTGCTGCCAGTTCCTCGCCTGAAACTAAATATTAGAAGACTGCTACCCAACAAAAAAAACTTCAAGAACTCACCTGGGCACCAATTCATTGTCTGACGGTTGGACAAACACCTGAATGGGCTGTTTGCGATGCCTGGAAGCTAGCCAGCTAAACATGTCGTACTCGCTGCGATTGGCGTACGGCTCACAGCGAGCACACTCGAAGGCATTCTCCTGCAGCTCCAGTTCCTGATCGGAGCCGTAGTCGAGGTGGAGGGGATCACCGCTAACAGCAACTGCTGCCGCTGCTCTGGCACTGCCTCCTCCTCCTCCTCCTCCGCAAGAGCCGCCGCCGCCGCCTTGACCAATACTCGCCGCTGTCGAAACATTACCGTTTCGTTTGTGATACTTTGGCGTGTACTTGGAGCACTTCTCCACGCCCGGCAGCTGTTCGATGAGATACTTCAGGGCGTTCGTCTTCAGGCCAATCATCTGAATGCCACCCATATCCGCTAGCGGACCCTCTGGCAGCGGTGTCAGGCCATGGGCTCGCCTGGCCACCTGCACCGCCTCAAATACCTTCTCCCAGATCTCGGCTATCGAACTGGACTTGTAGGTGAAGCCATCTTCGCTCTGGATCTCGTACAGAAGATGGGGGCCACTTATTTTCCTTGGCTCACTAACAGGTGGCGGCGGTGGCGGTGGTTCGGGAGCAGCTAATGTGGGCGGCTGCACTATGGTTGCTCCCTTGGCAGGCTCCAGTTCCTGCGACTGCTGTTGTTGCTGCTGCTGCTTCCGCCTGAGCCTGAGCTCCAGTTCCACACCATTCTGCAGCTGCTTGAGCTCCAGGACATGAGCATCGGCCATTTCGTTGATGTAGCTGGCAGCTGCTTCCACGGCAGCCGTTTCTAGGGGGCCACCCTCCTCGAACTCTGGCGCTGCCGCCGCAGCAGCAGCTGAAGTGGCCAGAACATCCTGTACCATCTGTTGATAGCCCGCAGTGCTGGCCTCCACCACCTCCATTGTGGTGGCCGTGGTTATGGAATCCGCACAGTCATCGTTGGTCAGGTTGTCGAGAATCTTGCTAATCTTATCCTTCACTGCCGGCTCTTCGTTGTCGGACATCTCGTGATCATTGCACGCCGAGGTGGCCATCTTCAGGCTGAAATCATCCTCCTCCTCCTCGTCCTCCTCTTCGTCGTCTTCCTCGTCGAGTTCCTCATCGAGATCATCCTCGCCGTGGTTGTTGTAGGCATCCGTTTCCATGGCCTCCATGGTCTGGAAGCTATGCTTGTCCAGGTGCATGCTGTAACCGTTGCTGGCTAGCTGCTGGCTGAGCTGCTCACGCTGCTGGTGCTGCAGGAGCAGCTGCTCGGTCTTGGCATCGGCCGGCGAGTGCTTCTCGTACAGTCCCTCTGTATAGATGGACTCTGTGGCCGGCTGCTCCTCCAGTATGGTATCCATGTGAGCAACTACCGGCACAATGCTCTCCAGACCAGGCACGGACTTTAGTTCCGTCTCATAAACGGGTGAGGGCGACGAAGCTGCCTTCAATTGAGCATAACACTTGGATGGGGCACTGACAGTGGTCACCTGATGTGGGATTACCTGCTGCTCGAGAGGCTTTGGCGGTGGTGTGGGCGAGGGGGCCACGGGACAGTCGTTGGCCAGGGGAGCTGGCTCCTGGCGCTGCTGCATGGGCAGCACTCGATTTGTGGGTCGCGTGGTGGAGCTGCTGCTGCTACTGGTTGGTGGCGGCTGTTGCTGCAGTGGATTCACCACATTGGTGGGCAGGACACTGTTGCAGTTACTACTGCTTCCTGTGTTGCTGCTGCTGCTGGAAAAGTGCTGGACTTGGACGCGATTCAGAAGATCCTGCTGCTGCTGCTGTGGCTGCTCTTCTACAACGAATTGCGCCTGACTTTGTATCGCTGGCACTGACACTGGCGTTGCCTCGGCAATGGTTATGATCGGCATGGAGGGCTGGACTTGCACCTGTTGCTGCTGCTGTTGCTGCAGTTGGAGTGTCTGCTGTGGCTGCTGCGGAATGTGAAGTATCTGCGCCGTGGCCTGCTGCGTTTGCTGTTGCTGCTGTGGCTGCGTTGGGATACGCTGCTGCTGCTGCTGCTGCTGAACAACCTTGGGCACCTGGCTGCTGATCACCACGGCGGGATGATGTTGCTGCTGCTGCTGCTGCTGCTGCTGCTGTTGCTGCTGCTGCTGCTGCAATATCGCCTGAGTCTTGGGTGTGGGCTTCATCAGCTTGGGCTTCACCTCCACCTTGTGTATGGGTCGAATTAGGTTCGTCTTCTTCTGCAGCGGCTTCGAAGCAATGCTCGGTGGTGCTCCGCAATTGGTTCCAGTTCCTCCTGCCGCTGCTACCTTCATGCCCTTCATTTGCTGCTGCTGCTGCTGGGAGACTTGCTTGAGGCCGGTGGAACTCTTCATTTGCGCCTGGGCCATGCTGGTGGGTAGCACCTTGTTAACCACCACCTGTGGCTGTGGCGGAACCTTTGACATGCCCGCCGCCGCCTTGGCCTGGACATTGGCCCGCTTCAGTTGCGTCGTCACCGGCGGAATCTTTGCTGTGACCACCATGGGTGAGCTGTAGTCCATCGTTGTAGAGGATGCTGTCGAGGAACTGGGCACTGATGTCGTCTGGAACTGGAAGTTGGCATTCTGCAGCAGCTGCTGTGTGGCGGAATCATCCTGAGTTTGCTGCTGCTGCTGCTGGAGGACACTGGCTGCATTGAGGAAAGTGGTGCCGGCACTTGTGGCATCTCCCGGATTGTTGAGCACCACATAACCAGCGGGCAGATGATCCACAATTGGCTCTATCTTGCTCGCCTGAAACACCTGCGTCGTGGTGGCTGAGAAACTGGCATTTTGGCTCAGAACACCAGGCATGGCCGTGGACACAAACTGCTGCGATGACATCACCGTGTTCTGGACGATTGTCTCGAGGCCGTAGTACATCGGCTGCGCGGCCAGGATCACTTGTGGCGTGGTTGTTGTGGCAAACTCCAGGCCAGTGGCTCCGCCGCCTGTGCCACCCAAAATTAAGGGCTGCACCTGCTGCTGATGATGATGATGAGTGCCGCCCGCCTGACTCGCATCTGTGGCTCCGCTTAGCTGCAGCGTCTGCGGCTGGATCAGTGTCCCAATCACTTGTGGCTGCGCCGTCAGCATCTGTAGGCCGGAATTGGTCGGTGTGGTGGTGAGCATTAGGTTTCCGCTTGCATCCGTTTGCAGATACGTCGCCCCACCGGCCGCAGGGGCTGTGGTGAGGAACTGTGTTGGCTGCGGCTGCGGCTTGTACTCCCCCGTCGTGGGTATAGAGATATACTGAAGCGGCTGACCCTGACTGCCATCGCCCGTCGTTACAAAGGAGATAATGTTCTGGGGTTGAGCCTGCGGCAGGATTAGCTGCGGTGCCTGCGCCTGGGCACTGCTCTGGAAGAGCAGCTGCGGCTGTAGGAGATTCTGGCCCATCACCGTAATGGGTTGCTGGACCTGCTGATGCGTCTGCTGATGCACCTGTTGCTGCTGCTGCTGCTGTGGGTGCGGCTGCAGCTTGGCCTGAATGGGCTTCACCTGATGATGGCCAGACTTAAGCTGTTTCTGCTTGGCGGCTGCCGCCTGCTGAGCCGCCTTGGTGGCCACCGTCTTCAGGGGCTTTCCCGCCGCCGTTGTCAGAGGCAGCATTATCTTCTTGTCCGTATTGGTGGCCTGCAGCGTCTGATATGTAGCCGTTGGCGCCGCCGTCGTAGTGGCCTGCATCTGCGCCTGGGGGATTTGTATAAACTGCTGGGTGCCATCGGGATTCGTGGACACGGCTATCAGCTGAGGCTGAGGCGCTGGGGCAGCCGTCACCGTTGGCTGGGCGAGTGTAAATCCTCCTCCCAGATTTGCCAGACTCTGCAGGGAATTCGCATACAATTGCAGCTCATCTGTATTCGTTTGCGTTGTGGGATTCGGTTGCGAGATGAAGAATCCATTGCCCAGCGACTGAGGCTGCAGCTGGAGAGGCTGCAGACCCTGCAGACCGAACTGACTTAAAGAACCCAGGCTCTGAACCTGCGGAAACGAGGCTGTGGTGGTCTGCAGGTAATTCAGACCGCCGGCATTCGCCAGGAGCTGCTTCTGCAGCTCATTCAGGCTCTCGGCACTCAGCTGGGTGGGATTATTGCTGCTCGTCGCTGCATTCACATCCGAATCCGACTCGCTGGTGGACATGGCAGGGTCACAGCAGGTGGGCAAGTGACGCTGGAAGGAATCATAGTTCCGGTAGGTGCACTGGCATCTCTCGCACTTCACCTGCCCCGTGAACTGAGCCGTGGACAGGTTCCCGTCGCCGGCAATGATACGAAACTCGGTGATGGAATCATCCACGCCGTCCATTTGCATTATCCGCATCTTGGCCGGCTCCTCACGTCCCTCGCTCTTCTCGAAATACCGCTTGGCCGCACTCCAGGTGAAGCTCTTGCTGCGCATCGATCCACCGCCGGATGTTGTGGCTCCTCCTCCTCCTCCCTCGACGGACATTGTCTCGCTGATGGATTGTCTCCGTGACACACCGGCCACATGGGCCATTTCCTTTTTCGTACGCTGCTGACTGCTCAGTGAGAGCAGCACTCCTTCGGCCAGGTTCTTGGATAGCTTACGCCTCTTGATGGCATTCGCCATGGCACTATTCCCGTCCAGCTTCGGCCAGGCCAGTGTCTTGAGCATTTGCACCTGACTCGAGTTCCTGGCCGCCGAAAGCATGGCATCTTCCACGGGATTACTCGCCGGCCAGCCAGCGCCATTGCCCAAACTTGTGTTGGAGTTCCTTGTATCCTCATCACAGATGCTCACCTGATTTTGACCCTGGTGGCTCTGCGTCTGATTGGAGGACATGGCCTGAGTGCCATCCTTGGACTGCTCGCTGATGGCAAACAGATCCGTCTTGTCCGCCAGGTCCTCGTACATAAAGATGTCCAGCATCGAGATGCCGTCGAGCAATTCATGTGGCAAATCCTCAAAAATAGCATCCTTAATCTCAGGCGGCAGCAGATCGGCCTGCTGTTGCGGCTCCTCCTCCGTATTCTCATCGGGCGGCACACAAGAGTTCGTGTTCGTGAGTTCCCCGGTGCTCCAGTCGCTCTCCAGGAGATCATTTCGCGCCAAGCTGCTATGCCAGCGTGCAATTTGCGCCAAGCCCAGCTGCACCTCCTTGCCATTCGGATTTGAGTGATCCACAGTGTAGTTTTTGCCCACATCTAAAGCTGTTAACGTAGAGCAACTGTTTTGGATGGTGGTGCGCACCGTGTACTCCACTATTTTCCATGGTTCCTTCGATGACCAGTACAGGCGACTGCACAAGAAGTTAATGGGCACCACAGCCTCATAGGAATCCGAGAATCTTGGCACAATGGTGCCCAGTTGTCGCACTTCCAGAGATCCAATGTGAAACTGCACCCTTGCGGGTTCAATTAGCTTCTTCCGCTTCCGATCGAGCTCCACGTAGACGGGGCGAGACACCTCGAAGTTGGATTCGTAGGTAACACTGGGAGAACCATTGGCCTTCAGGGCATTTCCGTTCTTGGCATGCGCCGGACAATACATGGACTTGTCCGTGAGAAAGGCACACTCAATGCTCCTCGCACAGGGATAGTGATAGTGCTCGCCGCAGGAACGTACATTGCAGCCAACGGTGGCTCCACGATTGCCGCACACTGTGCACTTGATCATCCTGCCCCTGGCCACCGCACTGTGCACATTCTGCAGGGAACCATCGATCTCCTCGAACACCTCTGCCGACCACATGGCACAGTTGGTGTGCACCCAGCAATCGTGGCCGCAGTACAGCAGGCGCGCCTCCTCTCCGGACAAGCCCTCGCCGCTTTTGCGGCAGAACAAGCAAACCCTGGTGTCCAGACGCATTTTGATTCCGCAGCTCCCGCCCAGATCGTCCACCTCCTCGAGGGGTATGTCCAGGACGCCAGATCGAGACTCGGTCTGCTGCTGCGAATGTTCGTTGTACACAGAGGCACTTCCAGCGCCGCCGCCGCCTTCCTGCAAGTCTTCGTAGGAGCATGACTCAAACATATCCTCCTCGAGGGCATCCGTGCAGGCCTTTGTCTCGTTTTGAAACCATGGAAACTGTTCGCTCAGTAGCTCCTTGTAGGCAATGTCCAGTTCGTCGCAGTTGCTCTGATGAATAACCTGGCTCATGTCATAGTTGAACTCGGCAAGGGAAACGTACGAGTTGCCGGCAATCTTTTGCTTAATCTCTACGAGACTAAAGGACTGCGGATGACTGCTACCAATGGTTGACGATGGCTGGCAGGAGCAGGGCAATGACTTTACCCGCGACTTCTTCAGGAGCTGCTGCTGTTGCTCCTTGAACTCGTAGACATCGTCGCTGTTCTGCGACTCACCATCACTGCCAAGGCCATTGTCCGATCCGCTGTTGAATTGCAAGGCTTTGGGCTGCAGCTTGCCATGGCTAGCAGCTCCGCAAGTGCAGCGCAGTTTCTTACGGGGACTCAGCTTGAGGAGGGCGCACGCCTGCCTCGACTTACTGAGCAGCTTTAGGACACTATAAAGGCTCGCCTTAAACTCCTCCATCACAGCTTGTCGCCACTCCTCGGCCTTGATCCTTGAGCTCTCGTTCCTCCTTGCACACTTCTTGCAGATAAACTCAATGGACTCGGGAAGAGTGCTCAGCAGGTTGTACTGCTCGTCGCTGAGGCCCTCGCACTTAGAATGCACCCACTGGCCGCAATCACCGCACTCCATCATCTTCAGATCGAAATCGTTGTCGTCGTAGCATCTCTGGCAAATGGGACAAAAGTTGCCCTTCTTGCGGAGCTTAAAGCAGCCCGTGCACATGGGCAGATTGCCCACAAACTTGGATACTTTCGTCGTGGAACAGGACTTACATTTTAAGCAATTAACACAGATCAGCGGGCGATCGGCTCCGAGGAGTCGCTTGCTGGTGCCCAGACAGGTGCTATGATAATTCTTCTGGCACTTTTGGCACTTGACCTTCGATCCGGAGGACATGTTGCAGGTATAGCAGACGGTGCAGCGTGGACAGAGCCAGTTCAAGCGCTGTGTCAGCTGATTGAGCGATGAAGATCCGCCGTTGGAGGCATTTATCGTCGTCTCTAAAAGGCTGCCCATTAGCGTAGTCTCCTCAAAGGAGCCATGCTTCAGGTTGTACTCGTCCTGGACACAATACTGATGATACGGTTCGCAGCAGCAGGCGCAAAAGATCAACGGATCCAATCCCGTTGAGCCGCAAAGAAAGCACAACGCTCGCTGGGCCACTGTCTCAGTTACAATTAACCCAAAGCCCGATTGACACACCTCTGCTGGATCGTAGTTCTCCCAGAAATCGATGGATATGAGGGTGCGTTGCTGCTGCTGTCGCTGTTCCTTTGTCCTGCGTCCTTGCGTTTGACTCTGGGATTGAGTGACCACGGAACTGGAGGCGGAGGTAATTATGTCCCCGTTTCGCTGCTTTTTGCTGGCCGCCGCCACCACTGTCCTGGTGGTAACCTTGGCTACCTTTCTTAACTCTGCTGGCGAGGATTTACTGGGCTTCGGTTCCTCAACAGGCGGCGTCTTACAGCTGGCACAGTTGTCGTTCTCATCTGTAACTGGGGTCACTGGGGTCACCACTGGCTCTGGACCAGGAGTTGGAGCCATTTCCTGACGCTCCTGCTCATCAACCTCCTCCTGATCCTCTCCAAAGGTAGCCAGGGGTTGGCCCAACACAATGGAGGCACTGCGACACACATGCTTCACTCGAGGACCCTTCAGATCAATCCTCTGACGCTTTAGGCCATCGCCTGGGGCGTTACTGGCTTCCGCCTGAGTAACTTCTGCAGCCTGAGCCGCTGCTGCTGCTGCTGAAGATGATGATGATGATGCAGGTGCAGCTGCAGCTGCAGCCTGCGTCGTCTCCTCCTTTTGGGATTCCGTAGGTGCAGGTTCTGATTTCTTTCCAACTGCCAAGGCGGGACTGAGGGGCTTCTCACTCGGCTGCGGCTGCTGCTGCTGCTGCTCCAGCTCTTTTTCCTTCTCCTTGGCCTTCTCCTGCTTGATTGTAGCCTTTCTCGACGACGACGATGGACTAGGACTGATCGCCTCACCAGATGTTAGCTTTTGGTCTGCCGCATTGCTTATCTTCAGGAAAAGTGGCTTCTCCAGGATTGCGGGACGCAGCAGAGGAGTACTGCCAAATGTCACATTGTTTTCCGCCAGGGGATTGGCCTTAATGGTGGGCAGAGCTGACGTAGAGTCTGGGGTAGATTTCCACTTGACGCCAGAGGTGCAGGAAGTTGAAGCAGAAGCGGCGGCGGAGGACGTGGTGACTGAGGAGGCGGCAAATCTCAAGCTGCCTGTGGGTGAAAGCAGTTCCGTGGAGATCTTATCCTCTCGGGAATTGGCCTCTGGTCGCATTCCTGCTGGGAGAATGGCCCCCAGACGACTTCTGTGCGCCACCGGCAGCTGAAAGGCAATAAGACACTTCTTTAGCCAGCAGGCCAAGCATCTTTCCTTGTACAGCTTCTTGAAGTTCTTCAATTGACTCTTTCCCGAGTGAAAGCTGCAGGTGGTACCTCCTTCGCCACCCTTGCATTGCAGCTGCTGCGGCTGCTGTTGGCTTGTCGAAGCAGCATTGGCACTGACACTGCTCGAATTAACCGAAATGGACTTCTTGGTCATCTTCGAGATAAACTTTCGGCACACATCGCAGGCCACAACCCCATATTTACGGGCCTGGTTAATATCCTTGACCGTCGTGGAGCACACGGCACACACGGTGCTGAGACTGCTGCCAAAGGTGGATACCGTCAGGGCTCCTCCGCCTGCAGCTGACGTTGCGGAAATGGCACTGGGTCCCAGTTTGCTGTCCGCCTGAAACTGCAAGCGCGGCTGCCTCAGGACAAAGATGCTTGAGCTTGAGCTTGAGCTTGCGGCTACACTGGTATTTGATTTAAGGCTTCCAAAGCTGGGAATTTTCAGGCTGCCAACGGCTGAGCTGGAGGATGAGGCAGAGGAAGCTGCCCCAAAGAGGCTTTTGGGCGGAGGCGTCGGCGTTGGCGTTGGCGTTGGCTTCTTGCTGATGCCACCCTCTTCCAGCAACCTCTTATTGGGCTTGATAATACGCGAGGATCGGGTACTTCTCTTGGGCAGCACAAAGTGCGAGTCCATGACCAGCTGCTGATGCCTTTCTTCGCCATCCTCAGCTCCTCCTTCGCTCTTCTCAGTTTCCCCACTCTTATCGGAGGCTGCCTCGTCGATGTCTTCTTGTTCATTGTCTTCGTCATCATCTTCAGCATCCTCGTCATCCTCATCTTCGTCCATCATTTCCTCATCCATTTCCTTGTTTCGGCGAAAGGTAACCCCGCCCTGCTCATCGTCATCCTCCTCCATGGGAGCCCCGAAGGCGCGGGATAAGCCAAATACATTGGGTGACGCTAACGCTCCCGAGTCCTGAGCTGGCACCGATCGAAACTTGAGCGAATTGAGCTTGTCAATGTTGGAGTTCTTCTTGTTGAGTATCTTGGACAAGATGGAGGGACGCACAATGCACTCACCACCGCGTGAGTAGGTCAGCGGCCGGTTGAGCGAATCCTTCTTCATGATCGAGACCAAGGGGATGCGATTATCCGGATTGTAGAATCGCTTCACCACCGACTTGTCGTCGCTCGTCTCTAGGACATTCCTAAAGGTCACCGTCTTCTTTTGCTTGGCTGCCGTAGCTGTCGCGGATCCTGCTGCTGACGCAGTTCCTCCAGTCCCTGTTCCTGCTCCTGAATTGGGGCTACTACTGCCCGCAGTGGCTGCCCCTGCTGCTCCTGATGCTGAAACAGCACCTGGGGCTGCTGCACCATTCGAAGCTGACGCAGAGCCCGATGGAGCTGCTTCCAGGGCGCCTTCATTGGGCATTTCACCAGCGAGTCGCTTCTGAAAAATTACACAAAACAAGAAGTTAGCAGGGGTTGTAGAAGGGAGGACTTGAAGGAGCGGAGACACCACCGTTCCCGGCCAATCAATAATTCATGCAACTAACTACAGAGGCTCATAAAATGCGAAAAGCGGAAAGCGATACAGGCAAAATCAAAAGCAGGCAAAGGGGACACACAGCAAGAATTTAATAGTTTAAATAAATTAATTTAAATCTTTAAAATATAAGAGCTTAGTTAAAAATGATTATAAAAAAGGATATTATCTTAAAATATATTTATTAAATTTTGAAGATGGATTTAGGGTACTATTTCCTATAAACAATGATTATTTTTCTATGAAATTCATAGAACCTTTGATTATTTTACGGAGTATCATTTATAGAATTATTAAACAATTGTTTCTTCCCGTGTAAAGTTAAGTAAAACACAAAGAAGCATGCAAAGGACCAGAAGGGGACTCTGGGTGCAAAAAAACAAGTTACTAAGCAGTAAGTATGAGTTTAAGCAGGGGCACAGACACCACCACCACCAGCACCGTCACATGACCGTCAGCCGTCTGGGGCAGACACACACGCACACACAAGTTGAGTTGCAAGCGCTAAAACGTCATAAAAGCCAATTAAGCAGGTAAGCGAGCAGGTAACAATGGCGTGGCAGAAAGGGGTGACCAGGCCAGACCAGAGACCAGACCAACTTGAGGGGGTTCCTCTTGCTTGTATTTACATTGCGGGAATCGCAAATCGCAAATCGGAGTGCAGAATGTTTGTTTGTGAAGGGTGCAGAGCACGGCACGCAATGCAACTCAAGTCGAATCAGTTGCGGAGCTTAAAAACTTAAGGTGGCGGGAAAAGCGGCTTAAACATATTCATAAAAATAAAAGCAAGGGGGAGAGAGACGGACCCGCGACCAGCACCTCTGGAAATCAACTTACCGGGGCCGCATCCTCCACCGACTCGCAGGTTCCCGTTCCCGTTCCCTCTGACGCAGAGGAAGAAATAGTGGCTGCCGGCGCTGAGGAGGTTGGGGTTGAGGAGGAGGGACTGCCCTGCTGCAACTGCTGCTGCTTCAGCTTGGAGGTGGAAGGCAGCATTACTTCGCCTCTGGCCAGGTTCAGATTCTTGAACTTCTTGTTGCCATTCTTGCGGGCGCGCAGCAGAGCCGCCGCGCTTATGGCAAAGGAACCACCGCCAGGGGAGATGGCTCCGGGCGAGAGTAATCCTGCGGATGTTGAGGCATTGGGGGATAGTCCGGGTCTGGGAGATGCTGCTCCTCCAGAGGTGGCTTCCGCAGTAGTTCCTTTATTAGACTTTCCAGACGATGTGCTAATGGTTAAGCTGAGAGATTTCCCAAAGCCTGATCCAAGGGATGCTGCAGGAACTACATCCGAGGATGCTCCCTGGGACTTTGCAGACGCTGTTGTTCCAGCAGGTACTCCAGAGGGCAAGACAGTGGTGGCTGAAGAGTTTCCAGACGATGTCGTGGTCCTTGAAGACTTGCCAATCGGTAATCCCGCACTTTTTCCACCCGAAACTTTCCCAGAGCTTGTCGTGGGTTTTCCATTAGCCGCTGCTGCAGCTCCTACACTTCCCGTTGAAACTCTCCTCGAACTGCTGCTGCCTTTAGTTTTATCACCATTTGTATTATTTTGATCCTGCTCTGCTCCATTGGTGGCACCCTTGTGATGTGTGCCGCCATTTACTCCGTTCCCATTGGTGGTGGAACCCGATCCCGAACCGGATCCTGAGCTGGAACTAGAGCCATTGCCCGTGGTTTCCGATGAGGATGAGGAGGATCCAGTTGCATTGCCCGAGATCGAGGCACCCGGCGGATTATCGTCCTCATCGTTATCACAATTGTGGTTGCCGCCCTTTTCCCGCGCTGGCGCGGATTCAGCTCCCGCTTGAGACTCTGCCGTCTGCTGTGGTGGCGTCGGAGGAGCAGGAGGAGGCTGCTCTGAAGGCGGAGGCGGAGGAGGATCGGAATGCGGACTCGGATTGGAGGCGGCGCCTGCGGCAGTGGCAGTGGCCTCATCCTCCAGCTGCAGGACACTGATCCGCTTACGGTTGATCGACTTGGATGGCTTGCCGGGAAACTTGGAGCGGCCCATGGTAGCATTTACTTATCGCTTGTTGGCTTTGCATTTGCATTTGCTTTTTTGCCTCTTCAATTTTTCGATTTTGAATTGCGATTTTTTGCGAGAAACGATTTTTCGATAATTCGATTGACAAGCGACTTACGTGGACACTTGCAGATGCTGGATCCTCACTGTGGATAAGAAAGAGAGGGCACAAAAAAAAACTTGGTTGATGTAAAAGAGAGGCCAACTAAAAAAGACCGGTATTTAGTACTAGCAAAAGCACAAACAACAACAACAACACAAACACAAGCATTAACAACAACAACAAGAACAATCGCGTTTGGAATGCGTCAATTTTGCGCCCCTTTTCCTTGTTGTTGTCGCCTTTGGCAACTCGTTTATTTTTCGCTCCTGCCCCCCACTCACTTCTTGCACTTCTTCTTGGTTTTATTTATTTACTTATTTTTGCCTTTTTTTCGCGCTCTCCTTGCGTTCTCCTTGCTTAGCGAATTACAACTACAAAGCCGAAGGTGACGTCGCTGCTCCAGAGCCTCGGCTTTGAACGGCGCTCTCTCGCTCGAACGCGTTCGCCCGCTTTCCCACACTCCCACTCCCTCTCTCCCAAGCCCACTCACTCTCTCGCTCTCTGTCGCTCTCCTGCTCCTTGCGACAAGAAGCGCGCTAAAGGTGCAATTGCATTTGCAGCTGCCTTTGCTCCTTCTGCTACGTCTTGCATGACCAGCTATCAGAGGTGGCAGCGGCCTTAAAAAATAGCCAAATTATGAGGAGTATTTATTAGGATGAAAAAGAATAACGGGATACAATTCCAGAATTGACATTAAATTAAAGTTTTGATTTATTATTAAATCAAATGTTAAATAATTCAAATTTGCAAACAATTATATATATTATATTTTTTTAACAAATATAATTTAAATTATTTTCTAGCGGGAAAACTTCCAAGCTGACAGCAGCGGCATTTACCACCACTTTTACACGCCTTGCCACCACTAAATGTGTGCAGTTAACGTACGTAAAAAAAAAACAAAAAAAATAAAGAATAGGATTTGGAGGCATAACAACTGCTCCTTAAACTCAATTCATTCCTTTGCTCTCACTCTCTCTCTCGCTTCTCTCGCAGACTCCTTTTTGGGAGTCTCCTGCTCTCACTCTCTCAACAGCTCTCTCTCTCTGTTGCACTTCTCTCGCTGCTATCTCCCTCACACCCGCGGGTTTGGTTGTCATCGACGTTTTAAGTGGTTTTTCTACTTCCAACGTGAACTTTTTCTTTTCTTTTGTTTTGTCTTTGCAGGATTTTCTCGTTTTGCGTTGTTGTTGTTGCTCGAGTGTGTTTTTTATTTTTGTTTGCTGGAAATTGAAATTCTTACAGTTTCTGCTGTTAAGTGGTGGGTTTTCCTTGCTGCTGCCTCTTCTGCGTTTTATTTTTTTTTACGACAGTTTTCCTTTGTTCTTTTGCTATTTCAGTTATGGTTCTTGTTGTTGTTGTTGGTTTTATGGCCTGATGAAAATTCTTCTTTTTGCGCGTTTAGTTTTTCTGCGTTTCTGGGAGTTTCTGGTCGACGAATTCACAGTTTTCCACATTGCTGTACTTTCGCGGCGGCAACTTTTCTCATTTGTAGTGGCTCTAGTTGTTGTTGTTGCTGCTTGGATCATTATCATTAGCATCATTATCGCCCCATCATCATTATCGCTACATCATCATCATCGTCATCGTCACTCCACTACCCCTCTCACACAGGCGCGCACTTAAGTCTGCGTCTTGAAAAAATCTGCGAAAAAAAATCATCAAAGGGGGTGGTGGGTGTTTGGGTGTAAGGAGTGGAAGGAGGGAGGGTGGGAGAAAAAACAAAAAGTAGAAATTTATTAGTTCGCTTCGTCGCAGTTGGGCAAACAAGTTGAAAGTTGACTTTTTTCGAGTGTTTGCGAGTGTGTGTGGTGACGATGTGCGATGATTATGCGTGTTTGTGCGTGTTTGTGGGTGGTTGATGAGTATGTGTATGAGTGCATGAGTGAGTGTGAGTGGTGCACAGAGGAAAAAAATCTTAAAACTAATTAGATAATTACGAATTCTCTCGATTAGCTTTATTATTTTAATTTTAAAATTTTAAATATATTCCAAAATTATAATAAGTAATTAAGTAAGTATGAAGCATACTTTAATCTTAAATTAAATATTAATATGTAGCTTTTTTTCTTCCAGTGTACTTGTGTGCGAGCTTAAGCACTCGAAATGAGGTGAAAATACTTTCGAGTTTTTTTGGGGGGTGGACGAACGGGTGTATGTGACCCACACCCTTCACCTTCATCACACCCACACCCACAGGCCACTTCCCTTTCCCGTAAACTTTTTCTTTTTTTCCCACATTTCCCAAATACATGACTCAGTCAGTGCGGCGTAATTGTTTTCCGTTTCGCCTCCGGTTTCCACTCAAAGGTGTTTGGCAGTCAGTTAGTTTACCTGGCTGGCTTACCTGCCTCGTTAGTTAGTCAATCTTGTCAACTGTACTGCACACACACACACGGCTCCCAAGCCAAGCAAGTCAATTTAAGCTGCACTCGTGCACCTCCCCACACACACACACATGAAGCACAGTGGGCACTAAGAGTGTGTGCAAACAGGACTTGCGAGAATAATAAATACGAAATGGAATATTAAGGATTTTTCTCCTATATTGAACTAATAATAATGATCTAAAAAGCCTCATAAAAACGTGTTTTTAAATTATTTTTGTATATCCTTAATTATAAAAACCCTTGCCACCCACTGTACCCTGGAGCTCATGCCTTCCTGCCGCCACTACTGTCTCTCTTACTTGTTTGCGATTTGTGATTTTATTTGTCGATTTTTCTCGTTTTTATTTTTTATATCGCCTTTTGCTTTGGTTTTGTTTTCTACCATTGAGTTGTATCTTTATGGCCCGGCCGAGATGGCATGATGTAAGCTTGGAACTGGGAACTGCAACTACAACTGGGACTAAACCGGGCTTAATTGGACAACACTCCTCCTCCGATTCCGTATTTGCACGGCGATTACACTAATTGCTGTGGAGTTGCCGTGAATTGAATACTTAATAATGAATATATGCATATGGATAATTTGCATTTGAAATCAATGGTCAGCGTTGGGTGGGATGGAGATGGAAGTGTTTACAAAACACTTTATAGAGATCTTAATCCAGGCAATGATGTACATGATATATGGTTTTTAAATAAGGTGCCTTGGGGGAGATAGTGAATAACAAAACTGATGAACTTGTCTTGTAATTAGATTATCTTATAAGCTGAACGTTTAAGGAAATATTCTATGAGGTATTTTAATCCCTAGAAACTACATTTAATTAAAATTAATAACAAGGTGACCTGGGATTAATATAGCAAAACGAAGTGTGCATTAGTTTACATATCTGTAATTACAATTACAATAATTCGCAGACGCTTAGCTCGTAAACTTGCCTAGTTCATTGGACACCCAACAGAATTCGAATTCAATTATCCAATCGATTCAAAGCATATTAATAACTTCTCTTGTTATGTGATAACTTGGCTGTTATTGACAGATTCCAATCCAATTCCATTACCCCCAGTGATTGATGACTTGAATCGAGTCGTATTACCGGAGCCGTAATTATAGATTTTCACTATTTTCAGCTATTTGTGGAAACAATCAAGATTGGATTATTATTGCATTTCGTAAACACAAAAACAATTAAACTCTACACAAAGACAATGCAATATATTTGTGGTTATTTAACGAATACAAAACACTAGGCAAATATCATGACATAACCAGCAACTAAAGGTTAATTCTCTCAAGCTCAAAACAATTGTCAACAATTTAATACCCAAGCAACGGGCAGGCAGGCAGGGGGTGGAGGGTTTGGGGTGTAAGCACTCGGCAACAAATTGCACACAAATTGTGTCTCTGAGAAACACACAAATGTGGTTGGGGAAAATGCGCAGACAGCCGATGAATGCTAACTACGGCTGTGTGTTGACATCAATTAACTAAATCGCTTTAATTATGTGCCACCAACCGAATGGCAACAACAATAAGAGCAGCAACCACAACATCAAAGGCCCAAGGAGAACTTGGCATGAATAAATATTTAAACGAATCAATAAAATCCCACAGAACGATGACAAAAAGCGCGATGATACACGGACGACGACGAAATGAGCAAATTCAAATGGAAAATCAGCCTGCACAGTGGGTGTCACTGAATTAGTAGCAAGAGGACACTTCATTTAATTTAAATTACACTTAATTTAAAGGATATTAATATAAGCTTTGATATTTTGAAGTATTGGTGGTATTTACATTTACTCACTGATGAAGTTATGAGTACAATTAGCTTAAAAATTGGGTTATGAAATTTGTTATAAGAATAATTCATTCACCCAACAAAATTAAGTACGTTAATGGACTAGCATTTGATGGACAGACGATCTAAAAGCATTTTATTAGGCAACGTTGTCAAATTTAAATGAATCTACTAATCAGCGAGGTAAATAATTCTATCAGTTCATCTGAGTCATTATTAAAATGGGTTAATTTCGTAATAAAAACCCTAATTTCACAATAATAATTGCGAATTATTTAAGGTTTTAGCTTTTATAGATAAAAACTTAACTACGAACTGGAGTTGTTGGAAAGGTATTATTTATATTTATTATACTAATATTTACATATGGTTTCAGATGCAAGAAAATATCTTTGGACTTAATTTTAATCCACAAGATACTTTTAAAGGTAATTTGATGTCGAATAGAAACTTATTTTAGCATCTAAAATAGCTCTGTGATCGAGTTACATTTATCATTATTTTTATGTACTAAAATTCCTAGGGTTTCTTTTTAATAAAACCCTTAAGATTTTTGTTAAATCCATCAAAATTTGCTATCCCAAGGGAACAACCTTTTATTATTGCACAATATGGTTGTAAATGGAAGCCCTGGCGAATTCCATTGTGTCTGTCCTCAAATTACTGAGATTCGATTTTTATCCTGAAATGAAATCGCCGGCATTTAATTGGCGGCTTCACTGTAATTCGAGTGCAACAACAACAAAACCAGAGACACCGAGGAATGCGTGAAGAGGGTGGCAACAAAAGGGGGAGAATGAGGAGGAGGAGAAGGAGAAAGAGGTGGAAAGGAAGCTGCGGGGGTGACAAAGGGGCCAAAAACCGAACGAACGAACAATCTCTTAACGAATAACGACGAATAACGAAGCAAAGTAAACTGGCCTGGCCAATTCGAAATTCGAGTGCAGCGTCATCGTCGTCATCGTATCTGAATTGAATCGGATTCGACAGCCGAGCAAACACGAAGATAAACGAGTGGTCAGACGAGACTCGGGCGGCACTCACACACCTTTGCATTTAATTGCCATCAATTATGGTAAAAAGATTAAGAAATCAAAACAAGCGAAAAATGTACAAGAACGTTGAATAAGAAGAATGGGCCACAATGGAAAATGAAACAAAATACGGGCACTGCACGAAATAAAACAGTTTCTAATTATTAAATATAAACTAAATTTTATAAGCTATATCTTGCAGATGTACCTTAGGATAATATACCTGTTTTTTAATGACGACAGCTATTTTCTAAACCTAATTATAGATACTTCCCCTTTAAAATGGATCGATTACCGAAATAAACTGTATTTTTCATTCCCAATCTTTGTTAATGACATGCTATTGATAGATATGCGCCTTTTTAATCTCACAAATTACACGTTGCGGCTGCTAAGTGATATGAATATTTGCGTATAAATTGGTTAATTGATTGAAATTGACATCTAATTATACTTTTCTTGTTGTGTACACAATACCCTCTCTCCCTCTTCCTCTTTCTTGGTAGCCCCGTCTCTTTCACGCTGCATGCCAATAACCCGCCTGAAGAGGCGCGAGCACAAAACTTGCAAATTGCGAGTAATTGAGAAGATTAAAGTCAAGCACATGAGAGCGGGTGGTAGGGGGAGTGAGGTGGAAGAGAGAGAGAGCGAGAGCCAGGTAACGAATCGGTTTGCCGAACGATTAAGAGCCATAAACACGAGCACAACAACAGCAACAAGCACGGAGCAGCAGCACCCACTGATACACACACACACACACGACACACGGTGGCAGATGCCAAGCGGCGACAGCAAGAGAGCCAACTAAAAAAAAACTATCTGCATACCTACAAACAAGATTGACAAGTTAGGGAAAAATCGAACTCTCCGCCTGGGGCCGACATAAAATATGTAAATTTTATATGAAATTATGCAAAAATGCCTGAATAAATACATGTGTGTGTGTGCAGTCAACAAAAACAAAGAGAGCAGTGAGGCTGTCTCTGTCTCTCTTGTGATTACTCTCTCCCAGAGAAAGCAGCTGAAAAGGTTGAATCAACAAATGAGAGACGCACACAAAGAGAGCGCACGCGGGGGAGTACCTTACACTGGTGTGCGTGCTGTGTGTAAATCAAAACACGCAGCCAAAGGTGAAACATGAAAAATGTGCGCGCCAATAATATGCGAAAGGTGCCATTGTGTGGGTGCGTGTGCTCTCTTATGAATGAGCATTGAAAGCGGAGGGAGAGCAATTCGATGTCCAATTTGCCACGAAACACAAACTAGATACTCGAGAGTTTACTGTTGTGTTTGTGTGTGTGTGTGTGGACATCTGTCCCGCCTTGGTAGTGGTGTTGGTGGTGGTTTGTAAAGGTAACGAAAGGTAAGGTAAAGACTAAATAACCCAGTTAACGGCAGCTGCAGCAGCCTCTTCTCTTCTCCGCACACGCACTCTAAATAAAGGTGTAAACGCTAACAAATAGCCGCAAACAATGTAAATACTCCAAAAACAGTATCAACAATGCGAGCGGAACAACAATGCAAACTATTATTTTTGTGTTGGCCACTGAAACAAATAGTAATCACGCACGTACAGTGAATACCCACTAAGCGCTATTGTATTCTATTATTTGGGAAATTTGTTAAGGGTATCTGATAGATTTTTGAAGCATATTTAAAGAATTTGTCTTTATCTGTTGAAATCATTACAATTTTTCCCATTAAAAAATATTTTTTGGCATCCAAATAAATAAAACAGCTCTCATATATCATAATTCTTAAAATAATATGGCATACTTATGGATAGATAAATAATGTCTTTTAAATTCTTAAAGATCTCCCTCTTTCCATTTAAAAAAATAAATTTTATTTTTAATAAAAATATACATAAAATTCTCGGGTACAGTGTTTGTAACCAATCTCCTCCAAAACTGCTGGACCGATTTTTTTGAAATTTTTTATGTATATTCTGTAGGACTGAGAATAAACCAACGTTTACTTTTTATACTTCTACTATAAATACTTTTTATAATAAAATAAATTAATTAATTAAGTCGCACCCAGGAAAAATCTTTTAATAATAATATAAACAACAATTATAATTTATAATTTAAGACAGATGGTATTTATAGTTATAGCAGTTTGATTGTTGAGGTGCGTTCAACAAAAATCAGTCGAGTGTGAAAAAGTGCATTCGCTCAATTGTTTATTTTTTGAAAACCCATTCAAGATCTCGGCGCCGAGCGTCCGAATAAGCGAATAAACGCCGCATTAGCTCACGGCTCAGTGGCTGTGTGTCAAATGGGCCGAGTTTTTCGAAAGGCGAATTTTAATATGCGCAATTACTCATTTTATTTGCGCCTCGAAACTCAATGCTATTTGGCGCGTAGTTTCCCACACACACACATACACATTTACATGGGATTTGGAATTTGCCTTTTTGATGGCAAAAATGGCGTCAACAAATACACAGCCTATTGTATAAATATATATATATATATTTATTTTGTAATTATTCATCAGCAGCCACAGCAGCAGCCGGGGCAATCGAATTTTAGCTCTGATCGCTTCTCATTTTATTGTATAATTTATTAAAAGCCAGCCAGCAGCCAACAACAACAATAACAACAACAGTTTTTAGTTATACAAACACTTGGCCATGTGAGCGCCAGAGCGAGAGACAAACAGACAGACAGAGCGAGGGAGAGAGCAACTGAATTTGATTTAGAATTGAGGCGACAACAAAAGCAATTAACTGGTCTCACACATTAAACTTTATTTATCGATGCTGCCTGTCTATGCCTGTCTTATTATTATTATTATTATTGTTTTGTGAGTGTCAGAGTGCTGCTGAGTGCCTGTGTGTTTGTGTTTGTGTGTGTGGGAGTGGCAGCGACTGTCATTTACCGTTTGGTTTATGGGTGGCTAAAGGTGGTAAGTAATGGGAAAACGTCGTAGTTGAACTGAGAATACAGAGCAACTTGGATAAAATGAACTTTTGATAATAAGAATAATTAAGAGATATTTCTTAAAAAAGTTTTTTTAATTTCTAAATTAAAATTTAAATTTTTAGCAAATATAAAACTACTTAACTTAACTTAAAAAATAAAAATAAGCAAACACAATTAAATTATTAATTTTCAAAACTACAAAAACAAGCTACATGTTAGTCTGCACAATTTAGGCTTTACTGCTGCCAACTAACAGTATTTGTTCTGTCGCCTTATTTGCATTATCGAGTGAATAATAATTAACAACGTTCCGTTCGTTCTGCGGCTGGAAAACAACAATCTCTTAAAACTACTCACTAAGGTTAGTTAGTCGTCGTCAAAGGTAACTAAAAAAAAAAACTATGAATACTATGTGTGTGAGTTTGTGTGTAAAATATGAAAATGAGGTGACATGAGATAGTATGGGTGTGTGAGTGTAATGTAAAGTATCTCCTGTCATTTTTTTTGCATTCCAAATCAATATCTGGCATGCACAGAGCCACACACTCGCACACAGATACACATCATAGTGCAATTGTGTGTGAGTCATCCATCCGTCAGCCGGCAACGGCGACGCCTTTATCGCAGCGGCGATCTCTTCTAATTACCTTTTGTGTGTGGCGAAATATCCAGAGATTCGACGAGATTCCCAGAAGATTCCAGGCTCAGTTGCGCCGCCGGGGGTTGTTTTTCACCAATAATAATCCGCGTGCAGGATGTCGCATTTTCTTGGCATTTTGATTTCCCCGCGAAATAAACACAATAAACTTCAATAAACACACAAATAACACACACGCTCCCAACAGGGGTGGAGATTGCGATTTTTCGTTTTTATTTTCGTTCACTTATTTCTTGGTTTTTCTGCTTTGGCTTTCAAATTCGCCGCTCTCTTGCTCTCGCTCTCGACACAAAACAAACGCACAAAAACACGCACACAACTACCGTTCGCGCTCGCTCCCTTGCTCTCTTTTACTCGCGCCCGCGCGTTTCATATACACACATATATATTTATATATATCGGCGCGCACGTATGTGTGCGAGTGTCTGTATGTACGTGTTTTACGACGATGAAAAATGCGCTCTTCTTCTTTGCCCCAAAATCAGGTTTGCAGCTTCGATTTTCACACTTTTTCTTGAGCGAATCAATGCAATTCCATTAGCAAACACAACATATATCACACGGCGACACTTTTCAGCAAAGTTTAACAATTATTTTCCACATTTTTGCGACTTTTTGACGGAGCGAAACACGAAGAGAACTACGCGCTAGAGATGTGAAACAATCGATATTACCTTCGCTACTATCGATGGTGGCTGTGCCGCGCGATACCTCGATTGCTTTTTTCCACCATCGATATATGAAGCTGTAGTAATTAACTTGCCCGCTATATCTAGCTGTTTTCAGAGCAAATGGCGGGACAAATTGTAAACTAGCGGCTAGCGGGAAAAATAGCATTTTTCAAAACAAAATTTACGTTATTTTAGAAAATCTGGCCTAATTTTTTCTTATATTAATTAAAAAAGTAAAAATAATAATAACTGTCTGTTATAGCATTTTTTTAGCATTAATTTGTTATATTTAGCCTGTTTTAGCTTATTTTTGGACAAAATTTAGCTTATACGAGAGGTCATAACCTTGCAACACTGACTACGCGCTAGAGATGTGAAACAATCGATGCCGCGCGATACCTCGATTGCTTTTTTCCACCATCGATATATTGACCTGTAGTAACTAACAGTAACTAACTCTGTTAAATTCTATAAGAATAACAGAGTTTGCTGTTATTAAAGAGTTAACAGTGGCTTATGGAATCTAACAGAAGATACCGATTAACAGCGTTCTGGTTATGGAACGTTGCCAGACTTTTTTGTTAAGGGTGTTGCCAGACCTGGCTACTTTTCCATCGTTCCAAAATGACGCCTTGCATCGCGTGGCTTTCTCTTCATTTCGTGTTTGTCTCATCTCTCATTCGCTTCTTTGATTTTCGCTCACGGAGAGCAAAACAAAATGGGCAATACATATCGCGAGAGTGAATAGGAAATTATCCCCACACAAATTCGCGCCAATTCCTAGCGAAAAACTAAGATCCGGTGAAATAAGACTCTAATCAATAATATTTAATAAGCGCAAGAGAAAACGACGGCGTGCAGCCACCATTTTGTTTTTGTTCCTCGTGCTTGTGTTGTGTGTGTGTGTGTGTGTGCGTGCAGCGAATCGTGCAAGCCGTCCCCAGAATGTGGAGGAGGAAGTATGAAAATATGAAATTAGGGAAGACACTTCATAGATTTCAGCACTGAGCCATGGAACGGGAATCTTCAGAAGAGCCGGGTAAGTAGCGTTGGGCCATGTGCCATGACGCCATCATGGTCTTTGGCGCCTCCGGCGATCGTTGGATCATGTCAGCGCTATTTCCAGTTTACGGCACTTGTGTGTTGCAGTGTGTGTGTGTGTCCGTGTGCGAGTGCTTGTGTGTGCGAATGGAGGGCAGAAATAAACAATAAAGCGGATCTGCGATTGGGCGTTTTTTTAAGAAACTCTCTTCCCTTTTCCAGCCTGGAATACCACGGAAGTCAGAAACCTGATCTTGGAAGTCGCCAGAAGTCGTCCAGGAACGCTTGTTGCCAAGTGCATTGAGGCCTACGAAGAGCATCAGGATTTGTCCTCCCTGGTCACCGTGCTCGAGGAGATCTCAAAAAACACCGACTACTCGACGGATCTGCGGATATCCCTGGGATATGTAAGTAAAGCAGAGAGAACAGAAGAAAATTAGTATAAAAATGTAAAAAAAAATTACGTAATTCTTAAGATCCCCCATTAATATATTATTTTTTTTACAGTACATTGAAGATTTCCTGCGCTACTGTCTGGCAAACAGTTATGTGCCTCGTCGATCGGCCATGGTGGCCGCCGGAAGAACCCTCCAGTATTGCGGCAAGATCTATGGCGACCGCGTGGAGTACATGTACCAGGTGGTGGAGCATCAGATCGAGGCTTTGCTCACATCGCAGCCTCAGAAGGAGCCAGGCGGCGAAAGCAATGGGTGAGTTTTTGGCGAGTAGCGTGGGAGTCAGCAAAAGTCGAAAGCCATGTGCTCTCAACCGGCGTTTGTGTGTGTGTGTGGGTGCGTCGCCATTCCGTCTGCGTTTATCAAGTGCCGAAGTACCGCTTATCACTGCTTCTCCCTCATCCCCATCTTTGGCTTTATTTACGCCAATATAAGTGATCAGTGAACCCGGCTTCGTTTACCGTTACCCGGTCACATGTTAATGAATGGTCACTCTAAGATAAACAAAACCTTAAAAGCTTGAGGAATGAGAGAGGAGTGAAAAATAAGATAGCAAAGTCATATTAGATCATTCATAAATTTATACCAAAAAAAGTAGCGCCTTTCTCATATCATAGGGATAATAATATTTTAATTAGGTAATGGTAAAAAATTTAATCAGAAAACTTAGATCAATTTATTATTCACAAAATGAGTTAAAATTCATTAGAACATTGCATGATTATCATATTATCATATTATCACTATTATCATATTATCATATCACTTTTAGCTTGATTTTAGAGTTTTATATTAGCTTACCTAAAATAATAATAACTTAATAATAAAACCCTATAAAAACACTTTAAAAACTGTAATTTCCTTTTTATAGAACCGAGAACGCTGCCTCGAAACCGGAGGAGCCGCGCAAGCGTCGCGCCAAGAAGCTAACCAAGAAGGAAGTGGATCCCTATATGCTCACCATGGAAACACGTCGATTTAAGACGATGTCAGCTGAAAAACGCTTCAATACGACCGGCTTCGTGAAATGCACCAAGAATCGGACTATAGAATACCTTTATCAGGATCACATGCCGCCGAATCTGTGGCGTCACGCGCCCATTGTTGATCCCCTGAATCCTCTGGATCAGGATGAAAAGAAACAGTACAAAATGTTTACTTATCATGTGGAGCATCGATACAATACCCTCCTGCCAGACATTCCCTTCGAGCGTTTAAATCTGATCAAAGAGTACGTGCATACGAATCAGCTGAACACCTCAGAGATCCTTAATGAGCATATGACCACCAAGGATTACCTGGATGAGTGCATAGAGCTGGAGAATAAGATGCTTGCCTCTCGCTACGGAGCCACCGTGAGGACGAGAAAAAGATTGCGCGATGAAGAGGCCGAAACGAGTATAGCAAAAAGGCTGCGACTGCAGGAAACGAACGAAGCAGGACTTACCGAAGCCTTGGAAATAGATAAATCATCGCTCGACCAGTCATCAGGCGAAGCTCTGCAGAATCAAGTTTCTATAGATTCTGGTTTTGGCGAATCAATGAATTTGAGTCAGGAGAACAGTGCCATTAATTCCTTAAATGTTAGTCAGGACTCGTCTTTAAACGTAAGCCAGGACTCCGCTGTAGGCACTAGCCAAGGGGAGAACTCCTTGCAGGTGGAGAACTCTTCCCTAAGCGTGAGCCAAGATGAAAACTGTTCGCTAAGCGTGAGCCAAGTGGAGAATCCACCGCTGAGTAGCACGTTAGACTTGAACGAGTCCAGCACATTGGCCATAAACGAGTCAAGTGTCCTCGACAGCACCAGAATAAATGGAATTCCCCCTGTGACGGAGGAGGAGCTGCTACAAATCGATTTCGGCATCGGTATGGACGATGCCTCCGATTCCCATCATACAGGTAAACCAATAGAAAACCAAAAAGGAACAGAGCGTTCTCTTTTTTGTGCTTTAAGGTTAAGTTTTTTGTTAATCTTTGTGTTGTAGAATTTGAATTACTCACACTTTGGTTTCCCTTTATGTTTGTTTTGTTTATTTTGGCACTCTTGAACCCGCCACTTGTCACGGCAGGCCAGTCTTTTGAAGATGAAGGTGTTGTTCTTTCAGATTTTGAAGATCACAAGCAGCGCCGCCAGTTCGAAACTGCGGTAAATAATGATGATGTCGTAATGAAGGATCTCAGCGAGATCAAAGTGGAAGAGACAGCTCCCATTGTTGTGATGCATGCCGAGGAGCCAGTAAATGTGCCCAGAGAAGTCTGCTATGCCGTGGTGAAGAATATTTTCAGATTTCCCAATAAACACGTTCGCCGAAAATGTCATTTTAAGCTTCCCAAGGAATATGACATATTTAAAAATGCTGTAGGTTATTTTTTTTTATGGTTTTTAAAATAGAAATTGAATACAACTCAAATTTCAGCGCCTGCCTAGCAAGCGAGGAGCTGGAGGAGAACCCAAGCCGTCAGCTACATCGAGAGCCCTGTTGTTACGTATTGAGAAAAATCAAGAAAATCAATTGAATGACATGCCTGGATCACCGGAGAGCGTAGAATTCGATTTGGAAATGAGTAAGGAAAACTTGGATAAGGTTTTAATTTGTTTTATCAACAACTTGGAACATTTTTTTAGATTTCCTGGGCTTTCGACGGCGACCAACCATGGACTCTGGCTTTGCCTTCGAAGACCTGCCAAACCACTCGAGGACTATTTCCCCAGAAGTAGATTCCTCGGGAATTGCAATGAAAAAACCGAAAATTGAAGAGGATTCTGCGGAAGCTGCGAACCCAGAAGCACCAATAGAAACGGTTTCCGGCGAAGCAGCGGTGGCCTCCGAAACGGCAACGGAAGTTAATACTGCAGATGCTCTTCTTGACCTGACTGAATCCGGTTTGGAGGCTACTACACTAAATACCGGAATGGATAGCGGTTTAGGAGCCTCAATGGACTCTGATTTAATTGCCACCGATGGCACACAACTTGACCAGGCAGCGTTGGAGATAACAACGCTGCCAGAACAATCCACAATAATTGACGAAGCACTAGAAGTACCAAAGCCTGCGGATAATACAGATGACAAAATAGACGAAGCACCAGAACCCTCAGCGCCTGCGGATAATACAGATGACAAAATAGACGAAGCAGTGAGCCAGGTTGCTGATGATGAGGAAACAAATGTAGATTTCGACAACGCGGATTTCACAGACTCCAGCACAATGGTGGGTTTGGCTTTTACTCTTCCACTTCTTCTTCTAATTAAATTTGTAACATCTCTTGGTAGATTCGCAACTGGCATATGCGATTGGCACCCACCCTGGAGGCAGCCCATGCTCGGCAGAATTTCAACATCAAGGATTTGGGCACTGAGATTTTGAATGTGTGCAAGGCAGGAGTCAATGGCCAGGCCACGTTAGCCGATGTAATGGCCGGCAAGGATCCCAGTATCATGTGTCGCTACATGCTAGCCTCCCTCGTCCTGGTGAGTGAGGGATTTATATGCAAGAGAGAGAAGGATTTATAAACAAATGTATAATTTAATTGCAGACAAATCACGGCAACGTATCGTTGCATTTCGGAAATCGCGACAAAAGCAAACCCATTGAAATTTCACAGTTTTGCATGAAGCTGGAGAGTACGGAACGCATGGAAATTCATCCGGAGGATGATGTGGGCAACATTAGAGCTGTTGCTGCTTCTGCTGCTGCTACTACTAAAGCCAAGGCCATAAGCAAGCCGGCCAAGCGAAAGACCGAAGAATTGGAGTCTCCTGAGGTGTTTGCAAAAACAGTTCGATTGATACAGCCAGTCCCCAAGATGAGCCAGTCTTCGTATGACACCGACTCGGGAATATCGTCGATGTGCTCTTCACTGGCATCGGCGCCCCAGGGAGACTAGTAGAAGACTGTGTTGTTTATGTGTGTTAAATGTTGTAGTGGATTAGTTGTAGATTATTGAGAGGAGCTTTGTTTAGATCATTCTGCGTGCGTCCCAGTAAAGTTCGGCAAAGTAATGTCCCTCGATTCGAATCATAATTAACCCCCTTGCACCCCCTTTTCAGGATCAGCGGAAAAAGCTACACTTTTCCCAGAGGTACCGCAAGGTCAAGAGGCTTCGAAAGAGCCAGGCATAGCCAGAGCTTGCCTGAGAATTTACATTTAGTTTTCTGTAAAAAGTATTAGTGTTAGATTTCTATTTTTAAGACATTTTCCAATTTAAAACTTTAGTTTTAAGCTTTTGACGCAATATTTGTGTGTAAGTTTAGTTTTAATTTGAACAGTATTATTTAAGCTCAGTTTTCCCAAACATTTTGAAAGAGGTCAACATGCATTTCAGTTTTTCTTATAATTTTCTTTTAAATAGTAATTTTTTCTTTTGAAATTTTATTTTCTTTCGATTACTTTAAATTTAATTTTCCTTGATTTCTTTCCTATTTTAATTTCAATTTTTCCTACATCTTTCATACATTTTGGTTGTTTTTTTTAGTTTCTTTTTGAATATTTTCGAATATTTTCTTTAAATTTAATTTTCATTGATTTCTTTCCTATTTTAATTTCAATTTTTCCCACATCTTTCATACATTTCATACATTTTGGTTGTTTTCTTTTTATTTTTATATAAAATGAAATTTTCTTTTAAACTTTCTTAACTTTTCAACTATAATTTGAGTTCCTTTTTTAATTTTGCATTTTGAACAATAACAATTGTGTTTTGGAAATTCATATGAGCTGATAGTACTAAAACCAAGTACCTGATCTCGTATTGTACAAAATTAATAGGAAACGAATGTAAATAAGGGGACTGCAGTAATCCACAAGCATTGTATATATAGAAAGATATACCTATAAGTACCAGAGTGCAAGGAAGAAAAGTCTATTTACAAAAATTGTGTGCAAGAAATATATGTTTTTTTCTGTAGCCTAAGAATAGTTTTTAAGGAATAAAAGGAAAAAAATCATGCAATCACTTAAATATGGTTTTAATTATAAACAAATTAAAGGAAAGCTTCTTCCGTATGCTATTCGGAATCGCTGCTGCCGGTCTTGTGCTCCTCCTCCTCCTTCTTCTCCTCAGTCTTGTAGTGGCGATACTCCTTCTTGAGCTCCCACATGTTTTTGTGCGGATTCTTCATGTTGTAGTCGCAGACATCCTTGAGAATCTCCTTGAGGTAGCTGATCGGCTGATTGGTGATCTTGACGAGATCCTTAATGTTGTAGTACTGGTGCTTCTCGAAAGCGTGGAATAGCATGTCCATCACAGCATTCTTGTCATCGCGAGCCTTCTTGCCCTCGGCCTTCTTTCGCTCCCGATATTCGATCTAAAAGGATGCAAATATTGGCTTAATTATACACTAATTAATTAGCTATGATAATTACATTGTGTGCATGATCCTTGACGGGCTTGAAGTTCTGCACAATCTTATCGATGGGCTGCACCCGGCGCTGTGGTTCCGAGGCCTTGCGGATGGACTCCAGCTTCAGCTTCATGTAGCAAGTGTCGGCGATGGGTCGGCACTCCAGTTTCTGGACAATGCGCCCCTCCATGTAGAGCTTCTCGTTGTCCGGCTGGCCAGACGGCAGCGAAGAGTTCTCCTTGCCATTGCTGGCAGCGGGCGCCTCAGTCGGCGCCATGTGCGAGAATACCCCTAATGTCTGTTTCGTGACCTGCGACACATCCAGAACATGCTCTGTGGGTATCTTCTCATCTGGATCCAGGGCCAGGACGGCGGGTGTGAGTGAGAGTGAGACCTGGGCCTTCTGGCCGGGCGTCTTGCTGATCCGCAGCTTGCCCACGTCCATGTTCGACGGAGCCTTCTCCCATTTCTGTGCAATGTACTTCGGCACCTTGACCAGCCACACGCCACGTCCGGCATTCGACAGATCCAGGTCTTTGTCGATTATCTGCGCTTTATCCTTTTCGTCTTTTGACATTCTGTTATTTTGTTAGGCAAAGTGATTTACGGAGAAATGGCACTTGCAGCGTTGGACAACAAACAGTTTTCCAGATTTCTGTTTTTAAGTGCTGCAAAGCGCCAAAAAGTGTTTGACATCATTTGAAATTAAAATACTATATAATTTAAAAGTTTAAGAAATATATAATAGGAATATATAATAGGAAGTAAAGGCAACAGATATATAATATAACATAGGTTGCGTTCACCAGAACAACTTGATTACTCATTACTGATCCATCAGTGATACACTTCGATACACTTCGCCTTCTCGATACACTTCGCCTTCTCGATACACTTCGCCTTCTCAAAAATAATCGGCTTGGAACCTATCGTTATCTTCCTGCTTCCCGCCAACAATGATTTGAATGAGATAATTTAAATAAAAAACAGTAACCATAACTAAGAAGCAACTGGAGACATTTTAAAATATTCCTTAAATTGTCCAAATAATTGTTTTTGACCAGAGACCTTAAAAAATAATTTATTGCTGAATGTGGCGCCTTATTTCATTAAAAAGGCGTGCTTTTAAATATATTTCATCCTAATGTAGCACTGTTCTCTTCATTCTAGTTTACAAAAACTTAATAATAATTATATAAGTAATTATCAATTCGTTAAAATTTAGTAATTTAATGACTAACCACTGCTTTCATTAATAATAATTTATTTTTCCCTTGGTTACGTTCTTATTTCTCTATTTTTCTTTTCGATACTTCAACCATCGATATAATCCATCAGTATCGCGAAAAGGTAGCGGACTATTTTTACGATCCCTTTTTGGTGATCATGATGGATGAAATCTTGCAAAGAATTAGGGATAAAACGCGCTATCGATAGAAATCCATCAGTGATCAGTGATCATGTTGTTCTGGTAAACGCAAACATATATATATATACAATATGGTGCTAATAATGGAGAAACATCGATGTTTCATAGCAAAAAATCGATGTTACCGATGTTTCGAAAACATCGATGTTACCGATATTTCTAAAACATCGATGACATCGATGTTGGCTTCAATGTTTCTCCACCTCTACTTGCAAATTCTCCTTACTAGAGCTGGAAAAACATCGATGTTCACCTACATCGATGTTTCGATGTTTTTCAGAAGAAAACATCGATGTATCGCGATACATCGAAGTTTTTTAGCGTCTACTTAAAAAATTTTTTTTTACTAATATCAAATATTAAAATAATTTATTTAATATTTAAAATATTAAAATAACTTATTTATTTAATTTAAATAAATAAATAAAATGTAAAAAAGTTGTTTTTATAAAAAAATTACGCTTTGGTTGAGATCCATTTTTTCAAATTTAAAAACGAAGCTTTATCATTATCTAATATTAAAAATGAAACTGAAAATGAAACTTAAAACTAGTTTTTCCTTTACCGCAAAACTTAAAATAAAATAACAATTCAATAAAAAAAAAACAAAAATTCAAAAACAACTTTGAGTTCTACTCGAAACAAAATCAAAAAAAAAAAATTTAAATTAAACTATCCAGTCATTTTTGTTCAGGAACAAAATCATGTTTACGTTTTTTTGTTTTAGCGAGCTTCGCTTGTCGCTTACAAGAAGGACCTGCCTTGCTAAACATCCTTTCACTTTCTGTAGTAGTGATGAGTAGTGACGAGTAGTGATGACTAAAGAGGAAACATCGAACATCGATGTTTGAAAACTTCGATGTTTCCAAATTTTGGAAAACATCGATGTATCGATACATCGTCGATGTTTTCTCCAGCTCTACTCCTTACATTTCCCACGCCGGCACTTTTCCATTTTCCCGGATTATGGCGCCCCCGGCAGCGCGTGCTCGCTACATAGCCAACAAGGCGGACAACCAGATTCTGTCGAAGAAACCGCCCAAGCGGCCGGGCCTCAATGGCAGCAACAAAGACCCAGCACCGGCCGGCAAGAAGGAAAAGAAGCCAAAGGATTCCAAAAAGCGGTAGGAAAAGTACATATCTCTATTCCTGAATTCAATTAATGCGTATTCTTGCCCGCCGCGCAGCAAGCAATCGGCAAGTGGGAGCCAGGAGAAGAGCAGCAGCCCGAATCCCATAATGCCCAGCGTGCAGACAGCCTTCAAGACCTTCGTGAGCGCCCGGCTGTGCAGCGCCATTTGGGCGTACATTGCCGACTGTGACGAGACCTTCAACTACTGGGAACCGCTGCACTACATCATCAATGGCCACGGCCTGCAGACGTGGGAGTATAGCCCGCAGTTCGGGCTGCGTTCCTACACCTACCTACTGCTGCAGGGCGTGCCCGGTTACTTTTACCAGAAGATCTTCAATCCCAGTCCCATACTCATCTTCTACATGGTTCGCTGCATGCTGGGCTTTGGCTGTGCGGTGATGGAGCGGTTTATGTACAAGTAAGCAGCTTGCAAGCAGTAAAAAGTCCTTGGAAAAATACATTAATATAATTATATTCTTTTAGGTCCATTTGCCAGGAGTTTGGCATACACATTGGTCGTCTCTGGCTGATATTTCAACTGTTCAGCGTGGGCATGTTCGTGTCCAGCACGGCTCTGTTGCCCTCCTCGTTCTCCATGTACTTTGGATGCGCTGCTCTGGCCGCCTGGTGGCAGCATAACTACTGCTTGGCCATATTCCTGACGGCCATCTCGGCTCTGTTGGGTTGGCCATTCGCCGCTCTGATTGGCATACCCGTGGTGCTGGAAATGCTGCTCAGGCAGCGGGACTGGAAGACGTTTATTCAATGGACTCTGATCTCGGGCGCCGTGGTGGCCATACCCATGATTGCCATCGATACGAGCTACTTTGGCAAGCTGACATTTGCTCCGCTGAACATTGTGTGGTACAATGTATTCACCAGCCACGGACCCAACATCTTTGGCACGGAACCGTTGAGCTATTACATTGTCAATGGTTTTCTCAATTTTAATATTATTTGGGTAAGATTTTGACTAGTTATTGGTTGCCTCAAGATTGTAATACTCTTTATCTTAATATTATAGCTCCTGGCCCTCCAACTACCCATAATGCTGGTCATGGATTACCTAATTGTGCCTGCCAAGTCAAAGTCAACGCTAAACTTCCCTCACTACATCTCACTGGCTCCGCTCTACCTCTGGCTCCTGGTCTTTTTCGCCCAACCGCATAAGGAGGAGCGCTTCCTGTTCCCTGTTTACCCGCTGATCTCGCTTTGCGGTGCCATCACAGTGGATGTCTATCAGCGCATCTTCTTCCGCTTCAAGTCGCTGGTGTTCAAGATCAAGGCAGGCGTTCATTATCTGGACCACAGCATGTTCATTGCCATCCTGGTGATGGTGACAAGCACGCTGCTTGGACTTTCGCGAGTGTTTGCCTTGTACAGAAACTACCATGCCCCCATGGATCTAATGCTGGAGCTCAATCAGTTCAAAACGGATCCGCAATATAACCCAAACTTCATCTACAATGTCTGCATTGGCAAGGACTGGCATCGTTATCCGGGAAGTTTCTTCTTCCCCGCCCGGAACTTCCGCCTGCGCTTCCTAAAGTCCGAGTTTCGTGGCATGCTGCCAGCGTACTATACCAACGATGAGAATGCCACCCAGGTGGTGCATCCCTACTTCAATGATCTCAATCAGGAGAACGAGCACATGTACTTTGACTACAACCGATGCGATTTCCTTGTCGATTTCGATGAGGGCAAGTACACGCCGCTGGAGCCCAACTACTCGAAGCGATCCAAGGAGTGGACGGTGATGAAGAGCCTGCCCTTCCTTATACCGGAGAAGTCGCACAAGGTTTTGCGTGCCTTCTATGTGCCATTCCTCACCGACAATCACATTCAGTATGGCGACTTCAATCTGCTGAAACGGAAGCCAAAACGCAATGGGAGGTAAAGATAAAGGTAAAGGTCGGTCGTGCCATTTAAACAGCATTTTTCCTTAGCCAAAAGTCTGGGAGGATTTTTATAGTTAAAGAAATGAGATGACGATGATTTTGAGAATTAATATTTCCATTCCTATGATTATTTTGGCCACGAAAAGATTCGTTCAATCCACTTTTAACCCAGTGAATTGTCCTTTTATAAGTATTTGTTCCAAAGTCCCGCGTTCCTTTGTATCCTTTGTATCCTTTGTGTTTTTTGTGTTGTGTCCATGCCAAAGTTGTGCAGTTTAATGCTGAATATCGAAGTAGAAAATAAGCCTCAAGAAAAACAATATAAAAACAACGAGATTCGTACAACGTTTCTGTTTTTTAATATTCAAAAACTTTATTGGATCGATCCACATAAAATCGGGGAAGCAAAACTTTACAATGGAAATCTCTCGGACAAAAGACATTTTATGTATAAGATTCGTAACGCCATACGATTTTTTTGCCACATATTGCAAAACGATTGTATGCTCGTTACGCATCTTACTACTATAAAATGTCTTTGCTCGGACTTAGCCTAGGTCATCATGGTCTGTGCTGGGGTTCTGTTTACAATCCTATATTTGGTCTACTCAATGTACAATACATGTGTGTGCATGGGGGATGGGGCCTAAACCTAATCCTAAACTGACTTAGCAGCGATATTTACAAGCAGCTAGCTGGACTCGCGCAGCTCTAAAAGTAGACCGTCAAGTTGTTCTCCGAGGAGCCCATGGCATCGGTGGCAGACAGAAGATTGGAGCCGTTCGCATTGGCGGACGTTGTTGTGATGGTGGTGACTCCGTTGCCACTTATTGCTCCAGTGGCAGCCACCTTTCGGTTGTTATTCTCCGTCTGCAGGGAGTCGTGCTCGATCTCGTCCTCCTCCTCGAAGAGCTGACCATTGGCGGAGGCGCGTGAAACGATGCCTGGCAAAAAGACTACTTATAGTGAGTGTTTCGGTGAGATTGGGGGAGAATACGTTGTGTTTTTTGGGGAAAGAGTCCAACTTACTGCGCACTGTGGCCGCATAGCTCTCCCGCTGTCGTTCCCGATCCCGCTCCCGTTCGCGTTCCCTCTCCAGCAGGGCAGCAGAGCTGCCAAGAGCCATGCTACTGCTGGCTCCACTGGCCACATGATGCAGGCCATTATTCATGGGATTTGCCATGGTGATGTTGCCGCCGTGCTTCATGTGCAGCACGGAAACTCCACCGCTTGTGACGCTGGCTCCATTGCCATTGCCATTCCCGGCCAGCTTCTCGTGGGTAACCAGATTGGCCGAGGAGACACTGCTGTGCGCCTGACTGTGGACACGATTCCGGCCAAGACCCAGACCACTGGAGGCACTCTTGCCGCCCTGCTTCTTGGAGCGCACAATGTAGCAGCTGAGCGCCACGATGATCATCAGGAAAAGGCCCACAATCATGCCGAACATGCCCAACATGCTGCTATTCCAACCAGACTGGGCCAGGGTCAGACCCTCCATAGTCACGCTGACTGGGACGGAGGTGCTCCTGGGCGGCACACCCGTGTCCGTGGCAATGGCTATCAGGTGGACCGTGGACTCATTGAGGCTTTGCAGCTGCTCCGGACGCATAAAGATATTGCCAGTGGCATCGATCTCAAAGAGACCAGCATGCTGGCCACGCAGCGAGAGCTCCAGCTTGTCATTACGGTCGCCATCCGCTGCCTCCACCTTGCCGATGAGTACGCCCTCAAAGGAATCTGCTCGGGACTGCAGGGACTGCTGGAGAAGGATGGAAATAGTGAAAGGTTAGTAACTTTAAAGTATCTTAAAAATTGAATAAAGTACTCACGCTCTTGGGCACCATAAACTCATAGTGTGTCTCCCTGAATCTCGGCTCCCAATCGTTGACATCGATCACATCCAGCGTGAGTTCGGCTGTGCTGTTCGTCATTCCATCGGTGGCCATAACCTGGAACTCATGCTTGGTCATCTTCTCGTAGTCAAGGGGCTTGGCCAGGACCAACTCTCCCAGAGAGCCCACGCTGAAGAATTGCGAGTTAACCGGATCCGGTATCGTGTATTTTAGATGTTTTCCTGGTTTATTGGTTGGCAGGGCCAGAATCCGATTTCCCACCGCCGTGTCCTCGCGAATGCGCATTACAAACCTCTTCTGGACAAAGGCCAAGGTGCTTAAATCACTGTGACTGCCAGGACGCGTCAACTGGACGGTGGTTAGAGCATAGCGATCGGGATTATCGATCTGGGTGGCCTTCACCACCAGAGTGGCTCCATTGGCCACGTCCGCATAACCGATGGGTGTGAGCAGACTAATGGCTCCGTTGTGCGGATGAATTCGAAAGTATTTGGCATCCTGGGACTGGACTATGGTGTACTGAATCGGCGCACAGATGCCTTCATCCTGATCCACCGCTTTCAATGGCTCTGGACGCATGCGCAGCTCTCCAGGTCTTCCATCCACTGGCAGTTCTGCTGTGTAGGATTCCCGCTGGAATCTGGGGTTCTGATCATCTGCATCTGTGATGACCACTCGCAGCAATGTGTCCGAGTGCCTTGGTGGCGTGCCCTGATCCTGGGCCCGCAACTTCACGGTGAAGTTCTGCAGCTGCTCGTAGTCAAGGGCCTTCTTCAGCACCAAAGTGCCTTCAAGGGGATTAAGGAACTGCACGAATTCTGAATAAGGACCGGGTAAAACCTGGTACTCCACGGTGGAGAAGGGTCCCGGCTGATCGGCATCTTCGGCACGAGCTCCTTGCAGTATTCGGGTGCCAGGCACGGTCACCTCCGACAGGGTCAGGGTATAAGGCGTGCCTATCCATTGGGGAGCATTGTCATTTACATCGGTAACGCGCACATTTACGGGGACAACGAAACTCTGGAGGATAAGAAAGAAAAGTAGAAATGTGTAAGTAATAAACCAAGAAATTTCCTTAGAAAGATAGTAATTATTTATTATTATTTTTAGACACCAAATCAAAGGATTTCAAACCTAACCTCGGTATAGCCTTCCTCGTACTCTGACTGATGACTAAACACTTCTTCAAGTGTGTACACCTTGCAGACAAACACCTTGCTTTTAATCCTGGTCACTGACCCCTCTAGAGTTCAAAGCCCACCGCGAATGTCCTGCATACATTTGCATGTTTAGCGGACCTCACACTCGCCCCAAAACCAGGACGTACCCCAGCCCAAGACTTCCTTTTCAGCCCCGCAAAACGGAAGCCTTAATGGCTAATTTATGGCCACCAAGCTGGGGCTAACCACAGACGCCACACAGACGTGGCTCCTGCTTCTCCTCCTCCACCTTCGATTGCTCTTCGACTGCTGCAGCTGCAGTAGAGAACTGAAGTTGAAGTTGTAGCCGACGTTTTGTTGATTCTAAAATTGAAATGGGCGTTCATTGTCTAGGAAAAAGTTTTCAATTGTTTATAGAGTTCCACGAATAGCCGCAACTTCAGGGGTATAAAATCGTGTTTACCGAAAATTTAACCAGCTTAGTTAAGCTCCCCCAGGGAACGAACACGCACTGTCCCGGTAGAGAAATGGGGTTCAAGGAGGAGGTGGCAGCACCTTAGAGCAATATAGGTTAATTGGTTTGCCGCTGCCCATTGCACGAAGGGCTCCTTCACAGCTGCGGAATGCGGTTGCTCGACAGGAAGTACGGTCGATGTGGGCCACTGACCAGGACGAAAGAACGACTGATTAATTGCGGCTTTAACCTGATCGACAAGTAATTATTGCGATTCTTACTGTAATGCTTTGGATAATACTGCTGATTCTTAACTTAATATTCTTAGTCAACCTCTTTCCGCTTTGATTAGCTTTGCTCTATATTTTATTTAATTGAATAATTATACTTAGTAGCTATTTGAATGTTGTTGCTAATCAAATAGAATTTCTTTCTTTTAATAAACGCTTTTCTAATAGATTTATTGCTATTTTTATCTCTTTTTTGATTTTCTAGAAATTAATCTCTAGCAACAGCAATAGAGCATCTCTCAAATTACAGCTCAATGATGAGATGATGAGATAAAAATAAAGCTTTTATATAGCCCTAATTAAAGCTGGCTTAGCGTTCCGATCGATAGGTTTAGTTTCTAGCAAAACTGATGGAAGATGGAGGGTATACGAGAACTTGTGTTTATATTCGGAATGCTGATTGCGTTCTTTACGAGTAAGTTTGTGATATATAACACTTTATAAAATTTTTAAAACATTTTTAATAATTTCAGAAATTCAGGGCCTTGAGCCAGAGTGTGGAAAGCTGCGGGAGGCACAGCTTTACAATATGCAAAAAATTACAGAACCCGACGAGTACACGTGGGTTGGCCGCGTGGGCTTCGGAAATTCTAGTGATCCAAACCCTGACTTTAAGTGCTCGGCGGTGCTGCTCCATAAACGCTATGCCCTTCTCTCCGCTAGATGTGTGCTCACACCTTATGGATTTGGAGATGCTACGTTCATCCTGTTTGGGGATTGGCAGGCCACCGAAAATACTCATAAAGTAGATTGTCGCCAGGACGGAAACGACAACAAATGCGCTCCGTTTCCGCAGGCAGTGGATATCGAAGAGCTGGTGGTGCACCCAATGTATGACAGCAACAGTTTTGACTATGAAATCGCTCTGGCCAAGCTGGTGGAGAACGTAAAGTTCTCGGACTTTGTCCAACCCATTTGCCTGCCGCCTGACCGAAAGACCGAGGGGAACCACATTGCCCAGCGACTGGAGATGACGGGTTTCAGGGGAGAAACCTTTAATAAAATCGAGCCGTTGGCTGACGAGTACCGCTTTCGAACGAAGCTGGTTGTGCAGACGGCCAGTTCGGAGTTTTGTTCCTGGAATTGGCAGCAAGTCAGCCTTTCGTTTAATTCCGAGACCCAACTGTGTGCAATGGTGGACGTAAGGGACTCTGCTCTGACAGGCGGGATACTGATGGGCATTGAATATGAGGGAGAAAAGCCAAGGAATTTCTACGTCATTGGAATAGCGAGCATAACGGTTAAGACAGCGTCAAAACCACCAGTTATCATACACAAATTTATGCGAATTTTACCATTTAGGGATTGGATTATAAATAATATGATATAGGGTTTAGTTTTAATTTTAAATGAATAAATTGTAAAGGAATTTTTGAATATTAAACTTGCTTTCAGAAGCTTTTATCTCCCTCTTAACTTACAAACTATTATTTTATTATCTTACCGGATCCGTTGAGTGTCTCCTTATACAAATGACATTCACATAGATGGACGAGGGACCCCTTATACCCTCCTTATCTAGTTCAACTGACAGAGCCAGCTCCTTGGTGCCTGCCACAATCTCAACTGGAGCGTTCTTCTCCCTAAGCGATAGGTTAATATCTCCCGTCTCAGCAGTGGGATCTCCATTTATCCTCAGTTTACCAATAATAGAGCCCACCGCCAGATCCTCGGTGGCCAGGAAACTTTCCGCTGAGCCACCGCCCTCGAGATAACAACGTGAGTCGAGAATGGCTCCAAAGGTGGCTGTAATAAAAAAGTAAAAGGAATATTTGTAGAATAAATATTATTATATTATATTATTATCTTGGCTTATACTATTTTTAAATGTATTACCAACATAATTAAGTTTTTCCCTATCCAAAACTGAACTCCAAGGAATACTTTTCTTAAACAAACTCTCTCCCTTTCAGATTTACTTTCGGAGTTTGCTGCTAATTTTGAATGAAAAGCAAATTGCAGCGACAGGCAGAGGAAGCCACCAGCACCACCACAGAGAGCGGAAAGAGTGGTGCAGAGTGTGTGCTTTGGTCCAGTGTTTGTGTTCCAGTGAGCCACCTGTCCGAATCGCCAGACATGTTTGCTCGTACCTCGGATACGCTCTACTAAGCTTCCGTTTTCTTTCATTCCGAGTGCTGCAATTTTCGGCCAGAGCTTCGAAGGCGAAGACCAACCACCACCTGGCCACATGGAACAACAACATCTTTCGACTGCTCCTCCACATTTGGGGTGCCTTGCAGCTGATTTGAGTTTCCGGACAAGCTCTGATATCTAATTGTGTTAGTGTGCAAATGGTTAAACCTGAGATGGTCATGCAAATTGCTCTGAACGGAGACCACTTTGCCTTTCCCTTCCTCGTATGCAAAGTGGAAAAAGTTTGTCCATGAAATAGCCCAGGAAAAGTTTAATCGATTTTGTACATTTTAAGCTTTGTGTTTAATTAATTTTGTTATTATTTTCTCTCTTTAAAATTGTTATAATTAACTTTAATATCCTTAAAGTGAGATGTGTATAAGATATTCCAAGGAGCGAAACGATGAGGAAAACTTTAATTCATTTTTTGAAAGTCAAGCAAATCTCTTCTATTTATTTTAGGATTTTATATATTCTTTTTTACGATGATTTAAAGGGAATACTTAATATTATTATAAAACGAGTCTCAAGTAATTAAGAAATAAGTTAAACCTTTTTGTAAGACTGTATATTTCATGTAAAATCTCTTTATATAGTTCAGATTTTCTGCAAGTTGTTAACCCTTATCACCTTGACTTATTTATGGTATTATTAATAGCCTGATCCCCCCTCACTTTCATAAATATGTTTGTTAAGTGCCTTAGCCCAATTACCCAAGTCCCATGGGAGCATGACATAACACCTTTCTTGGGCAATGCCATTATAAAGTCTTACAAGTATTTTAAAACAGATTTCCCAAGTTAACTACCGGTAACTACCTTCCCTTGACCGCCTGAAGAACAAGTTCTTGATATGTGTTAACAGTATAATTTTTTTTCTTAGCTCGTTCTGGTAAACGGTTTGTAAATGACCCTGACTGGGGGTCGCCTCTGGTCATCTCCAGCGGCATTTTCTCCAGATGATGATATATGACGGAGGAGTGAAATCTTCTGCTTGGTTTCAAGATCTCAATTGTAGGTTAATTGTTGTGACATTGGGCAATGCACACATATGGCAATGAAAGAGATCTCTGTGCTGGCGGACTTTCTTTGGCAGTTAAAAGTGGCTTTTGGAAACTAGTCAAATTGCTGAGGATTTATTACCCAATCTCTGTGATGTGTGTGCTGATAACTCACGTACATGCGCTACTTTCTGCACACAAAATGGAAAGTTTCTAAGGCACGCATTGGCATCCATTCCGCAAAAATCATATAGTATTTCGATTACCCAACTTTAAGTCCCACCAACTAATTAGTAGCGAATGCATGTGGGGCAGGGATTGCACACACTATTAAAAATAAAACCCCAGACTAATTAGAGTCATCGAATAAAACCAAGCGGGTTCCAAAAGCCATCGCCATAGAGTCATCCATAAGGTGCAAATACCTCAAGCGTAAATCCTCGAAGCTTTGTACAAATAAAGTCGAGATTAAAGACCAAACTCCCGATTATGTAAGTTCTACTTTTATTTATTTTTTCTTTTTGCAAAAGTTGGTAGGGTGAGTGTGTAAGCCAAATGAAAGTGAGTTGAACAAATTTGGCCAAAAACGTAAACGTAAATATGTGAGCATATGGCAAAGAAAAGTTTCAACAATCAAAAAGTTCAGAAAAACAAATTTTCATACGGTTTGTTTTGGTTTTTTTTTTTCAGTTTTTTTGATAAAACAACGAAAAGAGAAAAAGTGCCCCGTTCAGCTTGGTGATTTTCATGAAAAACGCCACCGAAACGACAAACTCCTCGGTCTGGGCCAGTGACTTTGCTTCGCTATCTATCCGGCAAAGGGGGTTTATATTTTGGGATTCCAAGTCGTAGTGGAAGCCACAAGTTGCTCCGCTCCGGAGCGAGTTCTGTCTGGTTAAACATTGTAAGCATCGAGAGAGTCAAAAGGTATATTTTGCAATCAATTTTTTCTGGCACGGGTCAAGCTATTCGAGGGGTATATCTATATCGTAAAGCACGTTAGGGAAGAACTTGAACTGTGACAGAGCCATTAAACCCCCCCCAGTTTGCTCTACACATTCTTTGCCCAAGTAGAGTAATGATTTTCACTCAACTATGACAATGTAATGAACCGAAATTAATGCACTAAATGGAACTTTAAACTGGAGCAACTTCAACTTCATGACCACAAGTCTTGAAAGGTAAAGGTATATTATGCGTAAATGCACTCCAGAAAAGGCAAACTGCTCCACGGGGGGCAAGACTGGGATTCCGATACGGCTATACACGAGCCAAGTTAGTCACGTAAAAATTGTTGTATCAGTCATAAATCGTTGGACCAGAACGTTGTCGTTGTCATCGTTGACGTCTCCGTTTTCCTCGCAGACTTTTCTCTTGTTTTCTGAACTTATCGCTTGGAATTTCACTATTTTTAAGTTTTTACTTTTCGAGGGTTACATGCGGTTAATTACATTGTTTGTTTTCGATTATCAAAGACAGCACTGGGATGAGCAGTTACCTAACTATACTATTATTAAAGGTCTTTAATAATTGTCTTCATAATAAAAGCAAATAAATCTTAAATATAGTAATTTATATATGGTTGACATATTATGATACAAATTTCCTTCATTATGACGTCTTAAACGGAAGAAAGTTTAAAATAACTCACAGAATTTATGACTGTAATTACTTATGGTTTCTTTTCTTAATTTTATTATATATAACTCACCATTATTAAGCCAGCACAAAGACCAGATCACGTAGTATATCCAATAAAGTTTTATCCACATTTTAAACAGCATTATTTTAATATGAACAATCAAGTCAATTGATAGTTTTTAAGCTTCTTAGAGCAACATAACACTTCCACAGAAATCATATAATTAAGATTCACTTCACTTGGAATTCCATATTCTTAGTTTCCTTGTTTTAACGTTAGTGTCTCTGATTTATTGCCTGCAGTTTTATCTTTTCTTCAGCCATAAATTTGCGTATATTTAAGATGTGCCATAAACATTCTCGCCTGAATTTTTCGTGCAACTTTTCCTTTGTTCTTTGCTCTGTAATTGACAAAATGGCAATTTGAAATGGATAATGTCTAGCGGGGGTAGGAAGAGTCTGCACAGCCTTCTAGACTAGGTATTACAAGATTATTAGATAGACAAAACACTTTGGCACAGAAACCAAAGCAACTGGAACATTAGCACCCCCTACTTAGCTGTCCCCACCGAAAGACTTCTAGCAACTTAAAGTTGTGTTCTTCATATTTAGCATAGTCTTCCTCCTCATTCATTGTCTTCTGGCTGTGGGGCATATGTCGCACACATGTCACCTCAAAGTCGGGAGTTGGTAGATGATAGTTGTTGGTCGGGTGACTTGGTCGGTTGCCACACCATTGCCTTAGTTGTTGTCACCAGCGGAATTGGCGGCATTTTTTTCCACCAGGCAAAACTTCAAGAATAACACAATCGGAAAACAAGACTTTTAGTTTGGAAAATTCTAAATACTCTTCTGAGAAAATATAATTTATTCTCTTTCGGGCTTTCAGGTTTATTTTATAATAAAAAAATTAAAAAGAAATATTTATAGATTATGGTAAATTCTTCTTAAGATCTTCTATTTTTGGAAGCCCTTGAAGTATCACCAGGAAAATGAATTCAGACATTTCCTTATTTTCCGAGACTGTAAGAATTTAGAACTCTCAAAGTTGGTGATAACTTTCTATTGGTTCCTCTACAAGTCCAAGAGATCTGGGATCTAATAAACCTCCATCGAAACTAAGCATAAACTCCTAATACCTCATTCAAAGGGTATTAAGACAACAACAGCCACTAAAGGCGGTTAAAAATGTTTTTGTTGTTGTTTCCTTGGTTCCGGAATAGTCGGTTCCCAGTGGAAGAATTTCCAAAGCCCTTTTACATGGCGCACAGGAGCGCTTCCTTCTGGCCAGGATTTATGGCATGCCACACACAACCCGCTAGCAGCGGTTGAGGAAAGTGTGAGGATGGTGGGTCTATGAACGTATTCCAGGGGGTTTTTGGGAGGACAGACAAACATTTGCATACAAATCAGCCGCTGGCCATTGGCCGCTGGGCGATGGCGAAAATGAAAACGCTTTTTTTTTTGACCGGAAGTCCACGGAAGCGCACAAAAAAGTCATTCACCTGTGCAAAAACGTTTACATTTTCCGATATTCGCTTTGGGCGGCGAACTTGTTTTCCCTCGGGTTTTTCTTTGGCACTGGGGGCGATTTGGGAAAAAAGTGTTAACTGATTTATGGCAGAGGTGAAGTTTAATGGGGAATAATTTAATGGATTCCGGCAGTGATAAAAAGGTGTCATAAAAAAATATTGAAGAAATGGAAAGTCTCCGTATTAATAAACTTTTTATGTTTAGTGAGAATGATTGAGATAAATCAAGGGATAAAATCATAAAACATAAATCATAAAACATAAACTTTGACTTAATAACGTCAAAACTATTAAAACATTTTTTATATCGTTTTCTAAATCATCTTTAAGATTAAATTCTTTTTATTTTGTAGAAGAAGGTTTTAAGAAGACGTTGTTAAAAAACGTAATATTTTATTGGGTTTGAAATAATGTTTAACATTTAAAATAAAAATGAAATTAACTCCCGAAAAATGTTGTTTGTTTACTTCAAATGATAATAAAAAATATTAAAAATGAAATTAACTTTATCAAATTTAGCTGTGTTAAAATTACATTTATCTTAGAACTCCTGTTTTTATTATTTATATTTTATTTATATAGAAAATCAGTTTCTAATATTTTATTGCTTTATTGCAGCCCATAAACTGTCACTTTCCTAACTGAGAATCCTTTGTCTCCACATGACTCATAAGTTTTAAATCACAATAAACATTTTGCCAATATTATGTTTTCTCATAATTAATGCTTTCAAAACACGCACTTTATCCTTTTTCTTGGGGGTTTGCACTCTAAATTCTTTGATTGTTATGATTGTAATTGCATTGCACACCGAATCGCTTTAAGCCAACATATACTCCTCAGCAGCTCTGAGCGAACTCCTCGCGAGGCGATCCAAACACAAACTGATTTTCCGTAATGTTGCCAAAGCCGTGCCCCCTAACAACCATGCAACGACGAGTGCTAACACCACCAGCACTAAAAAACACAACAATAAAGGCAGCAACAGCCTGTAAAGCCGGTGTGCGTCGGTCGGACTTGTGCCCACTATCAACATGCAAGCACACATGAAGACAGTAAGGGATAAAACTATAGTATCATTTGATATAAACATTAAATTAAAATAATATTCCAGTATTTCATCTGTAGATTATCAAATATAAAGAATAAATCTTAAATTTATTACTTAAACTAAGCGATTAAAAAGCTATGACAGGTAGCCCTATATTCTAAATAGATAGTTTTTAGTGTACAAGATTTATCTTAGACTTAAATCCAGGGTTTGCAAATGAGAGTTATGAGTAAAATAAAAATTACTACCAAAAAATTGAGCTAGAAAGCTGCAAAAATTAGGTATAACATATTTTTTTTAGTACAATTCAGAAATAAGATAAATAATAACTATTACTCTCCAATTTTTATTTTACAAATTATAACTTTTACGATTCCTGCTTTAATCTGTCTAAAAAATCCCTGAAGACACTGTTACTTTGACCCCTGCTGTTCCCTTATAAACGTTGGAAGGCCTCTCTGGACTCTGGCTTTTACTTGTGTGTTGAAAATGTTTCCACATCACTCGTCAAGCGTTTCCGAGTTTCGAGAGCTTCGCGCTCCTCTCTTCGCGAAAGAGCCGAAAAAAAAAAAATATATAAAAATAAAGAAACGGAAAGCGGCGGTGGCGGTGGCAGTGCCATGACAACAACAACAACTACTGCAGCGGCTTACTGGCAGAGCGCACGCGCGCCCCAGCTGAAATTGATGAGTAGAATCCAGCGGCGCTCCTCCCGCCTGCCCGCCACTTGTGCTTTCGTTTCGCTCCACTGAGCCGGCTTTGCAACCCCTTCGGTTCGGTCTCTCATTTTCATGGAGTCTCTCTCTCTGTTTACATTGTGTGGAGTCGTCATGGGAACCAAGGCGGCGTCCTAGCCGGTTTATTGAAAGCATTGGCTCTCTTCCAGGCTTCAACATGCCGTGACTCAGCCCCAGTGACATTGCATTTGCATGTGACTTGTCGTTAATTGCTGTAATTTTTGGACTGGACGTCGCCGGCACATAATTGCACTCTCCCCGCTGTTCATCCCGCTACCACGTCGAATCCCGGTTTCCTTTCCTGTACAGTTTCGTGCCAGGCTTTCCTTGTTCTTTTCTGTTCCCTTACTTTCGAGTAGTTTTTTGGGCCATGCTTTCAATTGGTTGTTGCTTTCCTTCCGACACTTTTGACTTACATTATGACCTGGTCGATTATGCTTCGCCGCCTTATCGAGCCTCTAAATGGGTCTTGAGGTGTTTTATGGAGGGGTTGAAGTTTTGGAAATGGAATTTCCGATTTAAAGATGGATTTTGTGCCTAGAATTAAAGAATCATTATTAAGGTGCTGCAGAAATCTTTGTAGATTTTAAGACAATAGAAAAGACAATTTTAGTTACCTTTCACGTGTTTCTTACCTTTGAGAAAAAGGTATTGCATCAGAAAAATACATAATAACCCTTTAAATTTTATATTAATACCTGATCTTTATTAAAATTAAATACTAATGACAAGGTCTTTTGAATTTTCCGCAGAAGGAGCATTACTTTCGCATCACAAGTACTTGGCAACTTAGTTTTTTTTTTAGCTTAAATTCACTTAACTTACCCTGAACAATTTGGGTCTATGGTTTGGCTACGAATTACATTCAAAATTAGCTTACAATAAATATGAATTTTAACTAATAATTGGCTAGGCTTACAGTTCGGTGTGCTTGGGCTTGTTGAACAGCTTTTCGCAGAGCTTAGACAAGGCCTGTGAGACCTCCAGTCGGTATTCGTCCTGGCTATTGGCGTACCTATTGCGGATCGTAAGGAGGGCATGCCTCAGTCCAGAGCTTTGCGACCACGAGGCACTGCAAAGGTCCTCGGTTACCTCCAAAGCAGTGGCAAACTGCTCCACAATCTCTGGCTGCTCCAGGAGATGCAAGTATTCCTTGGTCAGCACATTATCCACCGCTGGGCAGTAGCCGTGCGTTTGCAGCCAGGGCTGGAACTCCAACAGGACATATTGCGCCATCGTGGAGGCGGCATCTGGCGCATCTTTGCTGGTCTCCAGCACGAAACGCTTCTCCTGCACCAGATCGCTGATGAGAGTTACAACCTTGGACTTGCTGCGTAACTCCACGTCAGGGCTCTGAAGCACCTTGATCAGGGCCTGGGTGCCAGAGGTGGAGAGTATTCGCTGCTGGGCCAGCGGAAACTTGCGCAGCAGAGCTCCAAAGGCATGGAGTGCTGCAGAGATCTCACCGGCATTATTCGAGCTGGTGAGAATCTGCGCCAGATGCGAACCAAAGTTCTTCTCAAACACCTTGATCTGCGCCTTGGGATTATTGCTGGCCAGGGAGCCCAGAACCCGCATTGCTGATATCCTCAATGCAGTGTTCGTATCGTTGACCACAATCGGTAAGAGGACATCGTCCAGCCCGCCATTGTCGATGAACAACAGGGCATTATCTATCTGATGCAGCAGGTACTCCAGGTTCTCCAGAGAGTCCAGCTTGGAGCGTAGCTCTGACTCTAATGGAGTCTTGCTGAAGTTCCGGTATTGATCAATAAGCTGCACAATCAGCTCTCCGTCCGTGCGAAAGTTCTTCTGGAACTCCTTGTACGCCTTTCGTAGCTCCGCGTAGCTCTTCTTCTTCTCCTTGACCCGACGCAGCGATTCCTCAATAATGTCCGGTTTGTAGTCCAGGGAAAGCGGCTCATTCTCATCCGCCGCCTGACCCTCTTGTTGACTTTGCAACGCCGTGCCACGTTCGCTTTCGTCCAGAAGCTTCGCCTCCTTAAGTCCCGTTTGCAGATTAATCCGCACATGCAGGCCCTTGGGTATGGCTTGTCCTGGAAAACCAATATCCTTGATTATTACACGTCATTGGAAAAGTTTGGTAGGCAAACCATTACCTTCCGCAATCACCTGCCATTCCTTGGTGGCCACGAATTCACTTGTTTTGTTCTCAGTTTCAGTTGCCTCTGCCACTTGCAGGCTTCCCAGGACCAGGACACTGGCCGCAAAGGCTATGAACTTAAGGCCACGCATGCTGATTCTCGTGCTCTCAATTATAAATGACTCTGAACTGTATTTCGCCTGCTATTTTAAGAGTTTCGTGAGAAATTTTAAATCCAAACTTTAGACTGATGTGGTCGTGCGTAGTAGAGTGCCCGCCGATTTGTTCGCGCATAATCCTGAAAATGAAAAAGCGCGGGCGTTAACAGTGGGACCATACGCTTTTTTAATTTAAAAAAACCGGTAAAGATAAGCTTTCTTCTGTTTTTCTCAGGAAACCTATTTATTTCTCTAAAAGAATGTTATTAACTATAAAATATTTTGAATCTATATGAATTTTAATTAATTTGAAATTAATTCTGCATATATTTATAAAGAAATTTAAAATGTAAATTTTTTTAACGTTTTTTTTTAGAAGAAGGAATTTGAGAAAATAAAGAAATAAAATAAAGAGAAAAGGAAAATAAGGCATTTATTAAAATTATATTGCTGTTTTTTATAAAATAAAAGTAAAATACTTAAGCTTCAATTATTTCACCACAACTTAAACTTTTATTTAAAAACATTTTAAAACTCTGCACAAAAATAAATAATAACATTTAGATTATTATTTATTGCTTTGTTTTTAAATTCTGGACTTTGGAACTAAGCATTGGGAAGAGGAAATAACAATAATAAAATCGATCCACTGGAAACCTGAACCCTAAAAAAATTCCCAAACTCACCGTGAATTCCTTAAAAAGTTAGAACCATTCACAAGCTTTCCACAAAACTATTACAAAGTGGAAATACTAGTTCAAAAACTAATATTATTGATAGTATTACTAACATTTTTGCCGAATCACGTTTACGTCAGATGAACATACATATTTAAGGCATGATCGAGACCAGAGAGATTCAAATTAATTCATAGTTTAGCTTGCCGCCAATAAGTAAACCCGTGTTTGCATACCATTAACTGGTATTCTACATATTTCGATCGCCACTATAAGGAATCCGCTGTAATCTCGATCGATGTCTACGACAGCGTCTAGGAATTGGCTCGGCAAATAAAGCTCTAAGATGATGTGAACTCACCTGGCGCCAATTGGATGGCCAAATAATAAACAAAATGCCGGTTTCGCATACCATATATTCTGGGCAACATCTCAGAATATGCTAATTGCCGATGACGAATGCCAAAAAAGAAGTCTTAAGCTAGCATTTGTTGAATTAAAATTAAGTAAACCCCAACGGCGCCTGTCAAAATAGTTTGAAAGTGAAGCCATCTTCTGGCTGGGGGCAACTTTTATGTGGTGAATCTATTAAGAATGCCGTTGAAACCTGTTTTTTGATGTGTCGTCTGCCCTGTGCGATAATGTCTAATTGATTATGTTCGGAATTGAGTTATTGGCCAGCAGATCAATTAGGTTTTCTTCTCTTTTGAGAGGGTATAAAATGCGAAACGGAAATTCTTTCGAGGATTGGAGTTAAGCATTGAAGGGAAGCCCTTTTTTACGGGCAAAGTAAGAAGATTATTATATCGGAGATTTTAAAGAAACCCCTAAAGGTTTTATTAAATAAATTAAATTATAAATAGGACTTGAAGAGTGGTTCTTCTATGCAGCTTAACTGCTGAGATAAATATTTATTCCTTTAAAAACTTGTACCATTTCATAAGAAGATAATAAGAAGGTTCTTTAAGAATGAGTTCTAGAATGAGAATGGTTCTTTAATGAGTTCTTCCAATTCCAATTTAAAACCATCGTGATCACTTAGCACCCGTGACTTCAAAGACACTTTGGAAATCCCCAAAATGTTCTAAGCTCTGCTGCGTTTCTGCTGATCTCAAAACAAATATTGTCTCTGATAAGTACGAATTATTATTTGCACTTCATTATAAAGTGCGAACAAAGCGCAGATGCCGTTTTGGGGGATCTATAAAAGGTACAAAAAGTCCAAAATAGTCTGAATAATGCATTGTGCGATGAAAGATATTATAGTATTGTATGTTGAATTCGATTTGGCAACAGCGTGGACGGGTTTGAGCATTAAAAATTTATAAGAATCACTTTTGATTTTCTGCTGAATGCGTGCTTGGCCGGCAAGCCTGCCTTTATTCCTTTGTTATTGTTTATTGTTATTTGTTGCTATACTCGCGAAACCGGGCACATGCTAATAATATTAATTAATAATATTGTTGCTGCCAATTCTGGCTAGGGGTGCCTATGATTTTGATCATGATGACGCTGATAATGATGTTGATGAGAAGCCAAAACACAAAACGAAAGAGATACTCGAATAAATAAAAATAGCCACCAATCAGGCGACAAGCAACAACAAAAACAACGAAGACCAACGAGACAAGTCAGGAATGAATAAACTATGAAGTGTACTGGTTGTCGGCAACTCCAATACAACCGATCCAACAACCGATCCATCCAATCTCTGGCGGTCAGAAATTTTATAAATGCCGCCGTCTGTCCAGAGCCAATTTACAGTTTGCCATTGAACTTGGTCGGGCGCTTGCCGTTGCCGTGAATTCGTACCTCTGTGTTTCCTTTTCCCGGTTTTATATTTGGATTCCATAATGCTGCTGCTCCAGCTGAGCTGCGTGGCTTTGCTTATCTGCCTGGCCAGTGGTGCCTCGAATTTCCGTGAGTCTGCCAGGGTTCTATCTGTGCCTCGTTCGGGAGTGTTGCTAATCTTATGGATTTATCCTTGCAGCTCCCGAGTTGCCTCGCTGCAAAATTGGTGACACCACCTGCATTATCAATGTGTCCCACACGCTGGTGCGTCAGTATGCCAAGACCGGCTATCCAGCTGCAGGATTCCCTCAGGTTGAACCCTTCCTGGTCAAGCGTTTTGATATCTCCGATGGACGCAGTGGTTCGCTGAATCTCAAACTGAACTTTAAGGATGTGAATGTGGAGGGTCTGTCGGGTGTGAAGTTCGATAGAGCTGTGTGAGTATAAAATAAGTGAATAAAGATTAGTGTTATTTTTAAGGATTTAAAGAAGTTTTTCAACTAAATTTTAAAGGGTATAGAGTCCTTTGTTTGTTTTAAAATTTAATATATTAATTAATAGCTTACAAACTTAGTCTCTTCTTTATTTAATCCTAAAATAAAAACTTTATAGCTAATAATCCCTTAATTCCAATTATCTTTTAGTGGCTTTGGCCCCGATCCTGCCACCAGCAAGTTCGAGATGTACGGCTCCTTTCCCAAGATTGTCCTCCGAGGCAAGTACGTGGCTGATGGTCGCATTCTGATCCTGCCCATTCGCGGCGATGGCGATGCTGAGATTATCCTCCACAACCCCAAGTTCTCGGTGAAGTTTAAGCCTGGAACCCAGCAGCGCAATGGACGCACTTTCCTGAGTGTGGACAAGCTGAAGGTGCTGGTGGAGCCCCAAAAGTAAGTCTGTATTTACTACCACTGAATTCTTTAATATAAATATATGGCATTTCTGCAGGATGAACATCCGCCTGGCGAATCTCTTCAATGGCGATCAGGCTCTGGGCGCCAACCTTAACCAGTTCCTCAACGACAACTGGGTGGAGGTGTGGAGTGAGCTGCATCCCTCGATCCATGTGGCCATTGCCGAGATCATGAAGACCATCCTGTCGCAGCTGTTCAAGCGGTTCGCCTATGAGGACCTCTTCCTGGAGAACTGAAACGCCACTCGTTTGGCTTTAGGCTAAGTGTACGAGTATTTCCTCATCGGCATTTCATAACCACACACGGGGCGTTGCATTCCGGCCATTGACATATCGCATATCATCCATATACTTGCTAAGCTAAGCTTTAAAACTGTAGAATAAACAAACACGATTCGATAACTGGTTGTGTGTGTCCATTGTTTAATTAAGCGTAGATCTTGGTAGCATTTCCGCACAACTGTCGCATACGATTTTTGGCAAACAAATCGAATTATCATCGATTGGCAAGCAACTCACGTGATGGGGCCTTTTGATTGGCAATTTGCATGGCAAAGGCAAAAGAGGCAATAACTATTGAATAGTATTAATTATATATCAAAATTGCAGTTGTTTGATGGATCTAAGCGGCGATTAAATAACGTTTATATTAAGCGGAAATTATATGCAAATTGGCGTATTATAAAAGTGTAAGTGTAATCTATCTTACTGCCGGGAAATGTCTCATATTTTCATTCCCTCTCTTCAAAAATAAGAGAAAGCTTTAAAATTTGTAAAAAATTGCTTTTGATAATAATATTAATTAGCTTTTGGGCTAAGAAGTTCCTAAAAAAACAAATTTTAATAAATTTATAATGAAAAACTCATGTAAAAAATTATTTTCAACTGTATTTAAACTTTTAAAACAAATAAATATCACAATAATCTAAAAAGAAACTACAGTTTAGTTCCTATCGCCCTGACCACGTCTGTAGATCTCATCTCACCTCACCTCACCTGTAAAGTTCAAGAGTACCAAACGGTACACCTTGCTGACCTTGGAAATTGCATTAAAATCTTCCACAAGTCAATCAACTGCAGCGAATGCCGAGTAAGCCAACAAAAACTAGTTGCTTTTGTTCTCCACGGGGGCTGGGCTGTAAAACGGGGCGTTGTTTTGGCCATTAAAGTTAACTGAAGTCAAGGGACCTGTTCTGTTCTGGCCTGAACGTCTTTATTTCGACTTTAGTCTCTTTAATTTGATGATTTCACGATGACATTGTGGTTTTCGGACCCAGTAGCTTTAATAGTTGGCTATATTTGGAAATGGCAAGCCCTTGGGTTGTAAGTTGTGTAAAGTAAATGATTAAGTAGTTATTTTAGAGTATTAAATTGTTAAAAAATCTGTCCTAAGATATCGCTAAAATATCTACATTCTTTTTAAACGAAAACACGGCTATAACTTATAAGAACTCTATTAAGAGACAGCATTTCCCATATTATATTATTTGTAGTTTCCTATGAATTTGAATAACTTTTTTCCCGTAACAATATTAATAAATGATTTTAATAGGTTAGAATCAATTGATTATAATAATATATATATATATCAATATATAATAAATTGATTATATGAATTAATAATTTGAACCTATAAACATATTCATTCAATTTGTCGGATTGTCCGATTAATGTTATAATTTAGTTACGAGAACAAATTATGCAAATGCAAATAAAGACGACTATAAATAAGGGACAAAACGTTTTATCGGAAGTTAGTTTCTCTAAGTTATAGCCGCTTAACCATGTCCGGAATCGCCCTTACAGTAATTTCTCTCTGCTTAATCGTCTCAGCTCAGGCTGTTTTTCGTAAGACTCTGACAAAAAGGATACCAAAATGATACAAGTAATTTCTAAACTTAATCCCGCAGCTGATGATCCTGTGCCCTGCCAGTATGGCGATGGCAAGTGCATAGCCAAGTTCATCAATTCCCTGTTCAGCAAGAGATCGGGGGAAGATGATTCAGGCTTGAACTTGAGGCGCCTGGATCCTTTGACGGTGCACAGGATGGTCATTGACCAGCCAGGCAACAGTGGTGTCGGCATAAAACTAAATTTTACTGATAACTTGGTCTATGGCATAAAGGATTTACGAATTGTGGGTGTAAAGTAAGTTATGAAAATGATTTATTTATATAAAGTTCCGATTAATAAAAATAATAATACTTTTCAGAGGATTTGGCAAAGATCCTACAGAGGAACACGCCATAAAGTTGGTAGGGAAGACCATGTCCCTCGTGGGTCCTTACACGGTCAATGGAAAAGTGCTTATACTTCCTATAAGTGGAGCGGGGAACAGTAACATTACCATGGGTAGGTATCCCAAACTGATCTCTTTCAATTAGAGAGATTAATCGCTTCTCAAACACATTTTAAGGTACTCCTAAGGCGGTCATCAGGTTTGCCGGCCAGCCACTCGTAAAAGATGGAGAGACCTACTTGGACGTCACAGATTTGAAGCTAACTTTGAAGCCAGCGACCGTTTCCTTTGAATTTACTAATCTCTTTAATGGGGACAAGGCCTTGGGTGACAATATGAACGCCTTTCTGAACGAAAACTCTGAGGTCATTTACCAGGAGACGAGTGCGGGAATAGATCAGGCTTTTCAACCAGTGTTCTTGGACCTAATCAAAGGCGTCTTTGCACATCGGCCATATGCCAAATTGTTTGCGGAGGAGTAGTTTTAGATATATGTGCATATATTAGCTAGTTAACCTCCTCTGGAATAAACATTTTAATGACCTTTAAATGAGATTCATTTATTCAATCCATTAACGTAGCGGAATTATCATTGCCTTGGCCGTCTAGACTAGCACCTTCAGATCTATTTGAAGCTAATATGCTTTAATTACAGCATTTAGTCAATTAATCGCACTTTGGCATTACTTAATAAAATAAACAAATACGGGATTACAGCACAGCACACGTGTATGTAGGATAGGAATTTCTGAATAATTTCTAAAGTTGTGTAATTCTCGTTTACAAGAGTCCATTTATCTATATAATATATATTTTATTTCTAGTTTATTAATAACAATTTTTATAAGAGTTTCTCTTCAATCAAACTGTGACCTATAAGTATAACTTAAACATACTTAATAAACTTAAATACAATGTAAGTTAGAGATTTGATTAGACATTGCATTTAGATGTGATGCAACACAAACTAGTTTCTCTCTTTTAAAGTAAAAAACAAAGTAATGAGAACAAATAACTCTCGCAATTAAAGTGCGACTATATATAAAAGACGAAACTCTGGGTCGCAACTTAGTTTATCTAAGTTTAAAGCCGCGTTAACATGTCCGAAATCGCTATTTTAATACTTCTCGGCCTACTCGCTTCTGCGCAGGCTGTATTCCGTAAGGTTTAATCTTAAAGTGAATTGATTTAAAAAGAAAAAAACAAGGAAGTAATCCCTTAATTATGTATACCCCTCCAGCTGATGATCCCCAACCCTGCAAGTACGGCGATGGCGAGTGCATAGCAAAATTCGTCAATGTCCTGTTCAGCAAGAGGTCGGGGGAAGCGGATCCCAGCTTAAATGTGTGGCAGTTGGATCCTTTGAAGGTGGACAAGATGGTCATTAATCAGGCAAGCAACAGTGCTGTGGGCATAAAGCTTACTTTTACGGATAATTTGTTGTACGGCATTAAGGACCAACGAGTTGTGGGAGTAAAGTGAGTTGTTAAAAGTATTTATTACAAGAATATTATGATAATATATTAATTTTCCAGGGGACTTGGCAAAAATCTCACTGAGCAGCATGAAATTAAGGTTCTCGCAAAGTCATACTCTCTCGTGGGTCCCTACAACATTCAAGGAAAGGTGCTTATACTGCCCATCAGTGGCTCCGGCGTCAGTAACATGTCCATGAGTAAGTAATTCGAGCTGAGCTCTTGAAAATACATTGACTATAACTATTTCCTTTAAATACAGGCAACATAAAGATGATCGTCAGGTTTTCCGGGCAGTCAATCGAAAAGAATGGCGAGACTTACTTGGACGTCACCAATTTTAAGCTGTCTTTGAAGCCGGCAGCCACTGCTTACCACTTCACCAATCTCTTCAACGGAGACAAGGCTTTGGGTGATAACATGAACGCCTTCCTGAACGAGAACTCGGATGCCATTTACCAGGAAACGAGCCAGTCTACAGATCGAGCTTTTAGCGAGTTATTCCATGGCATGGTCAAAGGCGTCTTTGCCCACCGTCCCTATGCCAAATTGTTTGCGGAGGAGTAGTTATAAAGATTATATAAAGACATATAACTACTTAACTCAGGTTATTCCCAGTAAACTTTTACTGATGTGACTTATATGATTAGTTATAAGAGAACCGGCAATTATCATTAGTTTTAATGAGACCTTAATGGGTCTCAATCCATTAAGTTGTGGAATTATTGTAGCCATAACAGACTACACACGAACCTATACTAGAACCACATAATCCATTATTTAGATCTTTAAATTTAATGAAGTGACAATAAACTTGACAAACTTTAATGCTTACTTTATGACAAATAAAAAATATTAGAAGTCAAAGAAATCACAAGGAGCTAAGTTTAAGTTCTGAGAACAATAAAATATGAATTTCCTTAATGAATTTAACCCAGAGAGTGATATCTTAACTCTTAACAATTATGAAATATTGTGTTTCCCCCTAAAAGTATGTGTCATGAGACTTAAGATAAATAACCCTCAGAGGAAGATTAAGTCTATAAGATCTCTTAGATCAAAAGTTCTAAAAGTACAAGGAAATATAGATACCTTCATATGGAACCCCCTAGCTTAACCCCTTAAGATCAACAAGCTGTTACTCAGCCATTAATTAGGCGCCATTTGAATATGTCAAAGGAACTCGATGTGGAATTAATGACCGATTTTTGGAAGGCCCCTTCAATTTGCATATATCAAACGAATTACATGCAAAACGTGATTAGGAGAGATCGAAATGAAATGGATGAACGGTGTCAATGGCTTGCAAGTGCGACTGGCAACTCGACAGGTTCAAGTTCAAATCGTAGGTTCATTAAAGGGAGTCATAAAATAAATTTTGCCGGCAATAACAGCACACTTCGGCTGCCTGACTGCCTGACTGCCTGCCTGCCGGTTTGGTTTATTATAATCCATTTAACTGACTCAGCCGGGTACTTGTGGTAGCTGGTGACGGTCTAAAGTCACATTCCCCCTGTCAACCTGAGACGCAAAAAGGCAAAAAAGCGGTTTACACCAGCGGCAGCAACAAAAACATGTTACAATTTAAGCTCACACCCGAATTTTTTCAATTGACAGAAGTGACTATATAAGTGGTATCAACCGCGACTAAGTGTATCCAGTATTCAATTGTGTTTTGACCGCATCAATTATGGAGCTGACTCTGCCCCTCGTCCTGTTCCTGCTGCTCGGCTGTGCGTTGGTGTCCGTTCAGGGACACGCCTCCGATTTACGTGAGTTTCGAGCCCTTTTTTGTAATCAAAAGAAAGAACTTTCCTTGAGTTTAGAATTTCTACACTGCAGCCGCGGGTATCCAGAGATGCGAGATCAAGGATCAGGATTGCGTGAAGAATGGGGTCAATCATGTGCTAAAGAACTATGCTGACACTGGCATTAAAGAGCTGGGCCTGATGCCACTGGATCCACTGCACGTAACCAAGTTCAAAATCGGACGTAATCCCAACAGTCCGGTCAACATTGACCTAAGCTTCCATGAGGTGGACATACTGGGTCTCCATCAAGGAATTGCCAAGAAAGTGAGGTTAGGAATTGATCAGAAAAGTGCTCTATGACCTAAAACATATCATTTTTAAGTTATTTCTTTGTTAAAATATTAATTTCCTTTCGTTTTCAGCGGCTTCACCCACGACCTCAGTCGTAACGTTGAGCTTATTATGGATGTGCCCGAAATTGTCGTCAAGGGACCCTATGCCGTGGATGGGCGAGTACTAATCCTGCCCATTGTGGGCAAAGGCAGAGCTGAGATCCGTCTGAGTAAGTTTTTCAAGCTGCTAAACTAACTTCCGATCTTAAATTCCATCATTTTAATCACAGAGAGCTGTAAAATACGAGCTCAGATCAAGTTCAAGGCCTTGCCCAAGGGCGAGCACCAGACCTTTGCCGAAGTCGTCAACGCCCATGTAGATATCGATCCTTCTCATGTGACCTACCACCTGGAGGGACTCTTTAACGGGCAGAAGGAGCTGAGCGAGAATATGCATGTCCTGATCAACGAGAACTGGCAAGAGATCTTCAACGAACTGAAGCCTGGCATTGGAGAGGCCTTCGGACTGATCACCAAGTCTGTGCTGGGCAGAATCTTTGGCAAGCTGCCGCTGGAGCATCTGTTCGTGTTATAAACCATGGAAAGACAGTATAAAAAATGTTGAACTTTGTGAATATTTATTTAAATGTTCCTCTTACACAAATACGAACGAAAAAAACAGGCACTGTAGGCATTCATCTTAAATAATAACAAATTAAATAGATAATAAACTTCAGTTATGACTTGAACTTAAGTTATTTTGATTGTAGTTCCTTGTAAATCCTGTAACTCACTGAAAATAGGTAATACTTAATCGTTATTGTCCATTTGGGGCTTTGTTCCGATTCATTTTTAGCATCTGAAGCGTATGGGCTGACATTTGCGCTCGGTTTGCTTGGGCGGCGAAGATGGCGCCACCTCCAGAATATCGCCAAACACCATCCAGTTGAAGGGTTCCTCCATCATGCCCGAGAAAAGCATGTCGGCTGCTTGAATTCCCTCTGGCGGTGGCTCACACATGGCCACAATGTTCGGGGGGAAGTACGCCTCCGGATGGGTGAGCAGAGCCGACAGATACTCCTCATGCTCGATGGCACACTGCACCACATTCTCCAGCTGATAGCGTCTGCCAATGAGTTGCTCCTCGGGGCTCAAAAAACGTGGCTGAGCCGCCTGGAGCTCGGCGGCAGCTACTTGCTTGGCGCGTGCTATCAATGCATGGTGATTTTGAATCATGGCCGAGGAATAGCGATGCTCCAGATCCATTTCCCAGTTGAAGACATGAATGGTCAGATGCGAGGCCTTCAGCCATTCGCGCAGATTCCCCAGAAAGTTTTCCAAGCGATGGGCATTGTCTGGAAGAAGAGAAAGTATTAAATCGAGTGTCAACAGCTAAGGGAAAACTTACATTTGGCCAAGGGATTCACAAAGCTGCCACTGTGATGGCGCAGTTCGGCGGTCATGAACTGCTGGAAGGACTTCAGAGAGGCAGCCGAGCCATTGAGCAGCTTGTCGCACTCTGTGTACTTCTCGTAGTCAAAGTGGCGATTCGTCTCCAAAATCCTTCGTTGGGCTGTCAAAAATCGCTCCACTTTGGTGGACATCACCTGCAGCTGATAGCGCACATTCAGACTGCGTGGCATGGTCGTAATCACTGGCATGTCGAACAAATAGTCCGAGGGCATCGAGTTTTGGCGCGAGCAGCTCAAATCGGCCGACATATGATCATGCAGGGACCTAAACAGATCCATTAGCCGAAGCAAGGAATTATGCTCCAGGCTGGGAAATAAAAAAATTAATATTATAATGAAATAATTGCATTTAAATTAAGATTTTGTGTAAGTTCAACTTTTGCAACATTTACTTTTAGGCTTTCAGTACTAAAGCATGTTGCTCAACATGGCCTTAGCAACATTTGCTTATTAGGATGTTGCGCAACATATTTAAGCAACATTTCTTCATTCCTCTTTATTACACACACATACACACACACGTGCAACTCACCAATCGCCGTGCAAACCAATCGATCGCAGCCTCTCCACGCTAAAGGGCATCATTTGACTTTGAGCAGGATCGTTCATGCACTGATTCCATATGTTCTCCTTTTGCAGCTGCACCTGCTTTTGCTCGGACACCAGCGCTTTGTTTTGTGCGTTGCCCGTCGTCGTCTTCTGCTTCTTTTTCGGAGCATCCCCCGCCGATCGCTGGCCGCCGCCGCCGCCGCCGCGGTGTCTGCGCGATCTCTTCGGTTTGTTTTGCTGATTCTCTAGCCTCGGGCAACCCAGGCCGTGGAACTCCAAGGGCGGCGCATTGTTGTCCAACTGAAGCACCCCGAACGTACGCTGTAGCTCGGCGAGAACATTGCTGGCCGAGCAGCCCGCGGCGGCTGGGGGCTCTTCTGGCGTCGTCTTCGAGTCGATCTCGTGGGATTCCATCATGCAGCAGAGCTGCTCCTGCAGCTCCATCAAATTGTTGTCGAGTTCGTGGTCATCCGTGGACCCGTTGTCACCCGAAGATCGTGGATTAAACATTGTTTATTTCACTTTTTTTCCGCGCTCGAAAGTTTAGAAGTGTCGCCGCCGCGTCTGTCTGCAAGTTTTTTTTTGCAGTTTGAAAAATGGCGCGGTGCCACGCTGTCTGGCTTTGCACGGGAGCGTTGCCAGTTTAGCTCATTACAAGCTAGTTTAAAAATGGAAAAGCTTATGAATCCTGCTACTAGCTTATAGCTTTAAAATAAGCTTATTTTACTATACATCTAGCATATTGTAGCAAAATAAATTTAGTATGTCACTATTTATTTTATTATTTATTTGTTTCATAAAAAGTAACATTAAGAAAATAACAATATTGGATGATGCACATACTCCGTACATATGTTGGGGATTTTAAAAAAATTTTTTAATATTATTAAAATATTTTCATATTTAAGCTATATCCAACATAAATTATTTAACATTATTCAATTGGGGAAAAAGATTCATTTTAAGAATGAACACAGTAAACAGTCACTTCCGTTTCTGATAAATAATGCCTCTTGTCTTGGTTAACGGATTTTTAAGAACGAAATTTCGCTACATTTAAATACTTTGAATCGGGTTTTTCAACATTCAAATTAATTAAGATAAAAACTAATAAAAAACATAATATAGTTGTGTTTTTTGTAGCTATTTTTCGTTCATTTTAGCTTTTTTTTTCTCAATCTAGCTTTATAATTGGTACTGCTTGCTCCAACTAGAAACTGCTTACTGCAAAGACGATCTGCTTGCTAAAATTTGGAACTGCTGCTGCATTGAGCTGCCGCGGCCCTAGCTATGAAGCTATTAGCTATTTTCCCACTAAATCTAGCGTTTTTTAATTTTTTAATTTCGTTGTTTTCAAAGAAAATCTGGCAGAATTTTGTCTTATATTAATTTAAAAATTAATAATAATAATAACTCTCTGTTATAGCATGTTTTTTAGCATTTATTTTTTATATTTAGCCTGTTTTAGCTTATTTTTGGACAAAATCTAGCTTATACGAGAGGTCATAACCTGGCAACACTGCACGGGAGGGGAAATAGATCTGCAAAACTATCGATATTACTATCTATCTCGATTTTAATTTGAATAAATCATAATTCGATTTATACTATCGATACTATGGCTTGGACTATTATTATAGAAAACATCAAGTGGTGGCACTATCGATGTTTTTACGGGAGAGAAATACTAAAGATTTTATACTGTTATATACTAAATGTGCGATCGATATTAAAATACCACACTAATATATATTTCTATGAGCCAGGTTTTGTCCAAAAATAAACTAAAATATGCTAATTATAGAAAATGCTGAATTATTATTTTCTTAAATAATTAAAGCGAAAATTGAGAAATTACCCACGTCCCCACATTTACATAGGTCTTATGACGTGTAGAACTTTAGTGACATTTTACACTAGCCCGCCAATCCAGCTCTCGATCTAAACTTAATAATCACTATTTTTCGAGACACCAGAGAAGTTAATTTATTTTTAATTCTAATTTTAAAAGTAGCTCCAGCTACTGGTAACTGCTGGTAACTTTCATAAAAACTGCTGAAGTCCCGTTCCCCGCTGACAAGGGCACCCGCTCGATGTTGATTTCACAAATGATTCCTTTTTTTAAAGCCTATGAAACATTCTTTATTATTGTGAAGTCAATTAATTGTTAGGTCTAAGCATTACTAGTGAAAAATTCCTGAAGTTTTGCTGCTGATTTGGGGGAATTAACTACGAAAACCTTGAATGAATCGAATCCTTCTCGCACGCAAGAGTTTTTTCCTTCCACAATGGTTGCACCGAAAAAGAGTTATCAATTATCATCAACAACCACTCAAACTATAAACAAATACGACAAGAACTGTTTTTTTTTTCACGTAGCCAACCACAAGATCGTTAATTCTTTAATTCACAAAGCACATTTTGAACCAAAGGACCGCAGCAATTCAATTACAAACAGGATATCTTTCGGATCGGTTCTGTGGTTTCTTTACGTTTTATAGATTTTATTAAAAAATTAATAATTTGTGGTTCATCGCGAGTCCCATTTTACTGTGGCTTCCTGCGGAAAGAGCAGCCTGCAAGAAACATATTAATAAGCATTAAATTGATGATTCTGAAGGGTTAAAGGGACTAGAAACTACCTTCTGTCAGCTTGGCGCGTCCTCCAGTGGGCTGGCACAGAATGGTTGCGCATCCAGCGCAGACCACAACGCCCTGGGCGTGGCTGAAGACGGTGGTGATCCTGTAGCAGCCGGGGCACTTGACGTCCATGAAGTACGAGTTGGGGTGCTGGACCAGGCGCTTCAGCTTGTGCTTGCGCTTCTCCTCAGCGGGCAGAGGGTGCAGAAGATCTTTTGCTAGCTGAAATAAATAAGAAAAAAGCAATTAGTTATAAGGAACAACTAAAAATGCTCAAAAGTTTCAAGAAACTTTAAATTAATTTGCTGCAGTTATTTTACATGTGTTAAATTTAATTATTGTAAGTAATGTAAATAATTTACATTACTTTACATTAAATTTCCTTGACTTTTTTTCCTCAGTGTATCAACAAATCTCGAGCAGGCAACAACAACAACACACATGAAGTTCGCCAAATTCACGCTTCTAGGTTATGTAGGATGATTTCCTAGAACTCCGTCTGGCTTTCCATTCCACTCCTTTATTTATAATAAATCATTAAGTTTGCATTTCACAACTGTTTGCAATTTCACGCGCACGCCATGCGTGGCCGCCGCCGTCGCACCACACACACTCATAGAAGCAGCAGCTGCCCTGCCGCCTGTCGCAACTGTTTAATTGCCTCTACAGGCTCTTTAATCGGCCAACACTCGCTCCATTCACACTAGACCTCTTGGCGGTGGGTCCCTCTTTGTTTTGGTTCAGTTTCGTGAGAGTTTTCTGTGTTTTAAATGAATTTTAACGCAATTTGGCACCCACCGGCATGTTTTTTCTTTCACAGCTAACACGGAAAAGGAAGTGGGGTAAATCGCAGCCAACTTAACTTGGGCAGAAACGTACTAAATAAGGCCAAGTGGCAACACTAGTCGAAGTACTTTCCAACACTGGCATAATATTAATATTTATTTGAATTAAGTTTTACACCTTTTTGAAATCACAGTTACTTGTCACTTGATTGTCATTGTTTACGGAGTTGATAATTTCCATTCGTCAGAGTTTTAATCTTTTATTAACCTAATATCAATAACGAGTCTGAATAATTTAAGTTTGGTTACGTTTTTGTTTCTGAAAGTTCCTAGAATTGCTTTAGCCGAGTTTTCAACCTTTTGCTTTGGTTATTTTTAGTTGCTTCCCTCGCTATTACGCGGTCCCGCTGGTTTAATGCCATATTTCGGTCACACTTGTAATTCTCGGTTCCCGGTATTGCGGATTTTTGTTGGTGCGCGAATTTTGGAAGCGGCCTTAAACCAAACATACGATTTGATTTTTACCGAGTGTCCCTGTAACGTTTTGCAATTGTGTTTGCCAAGTCAGAGTTAATTGCGTTCCGGGTCCTGGTCTCTTACCGTACGAGAAATCCGCGTCGATCGGATACGGTGACAAGAAGGACGGTGCAAGCACATTTTTGACAGGAGAAACCTAATTGCGAAAGCTGAAAGTCTACAAAAACAAAGCAGAAACATGTTCACCACGCGCAAGCAGGTGGACGAGCATGTCCACAAGATTCTGGCCAATATACCGCCTGGGAACCAGGTAAGAGCTCGTGTGCATCGGAATTTCCAAAAAATGCAGTTGCGAAATCGACGGCGCCGCCATTGACAGCGCGCCATGGTGTGTGTGTGTGTGCGGGGCGCCCGTCTGTGTGCGTGTGTGCGTGCCCGAGTCGGCGTCACTTGAGTGGCGTGTATGTGTGTACTCGGAAAATGAAATTGCGCGCTTTTCTTAAAGTCCATGCATATTGTCGTTTTGTGCCACAAAAATAATGCACACACACACACATTCCTCTCAGAGTGTCTCAAGGTTTTGTGTTTTGTTCTCTTGGAAAATCAAAATAGAAAAGTGAGGTTAGGAAGGCGGCTTATTTGAATGTATTCTTTGTTTTACAACGACAGTAGATACTGGCTATGAGGGACGGGTGAAAAATTGCATGTAATTTTAGGGTTTATTATATTTTGAAGGATAATTTATGTTTTTGTCTTTTTATATAGATTTGTTTTTAAAAACAAATTTAAAAAACTGATTATATTGCAGTAAAAACATTTTTATCATAAACTAAACTGGTTCCACTGTATTTTTTCAACATATTCAGCTTCTGGAATGTCAACTGTCATTCCTGAAAGATGCTTCCAAGAACAAATTCAGTAAATTTGATAATTTATTCTTAAAAAATCCCAATTTTATTGAATTTTTTTTTGTTTGTATTAAAAACATTTGTTTTTGATTAAAAACTCTTTAGTTTCCATTTTTAAAGGACTTCGCACACTTTTAGTTTTAATTTTACCAACTTCCTGGACTTATCCACAATTTTTTATTCTCTTTCCACAGCGCGACATCAAGGGTCTGGCGGTGGCCCGTCTTTACTATAAAATACAGGAGTATCCCAAGGCTATTGAATACCTCATCAGTTATCTGCGAGCCAAGGATGAGGCTGTGCCCCACAAACTGATTGCCAACAGCTACAAGTTGCTGAAGAGCCCAGACCTACAAAAGGCTCTGCAGCATTACCAGCGCTGCATTCAGCTAAATCCCCGGCAGCCGGACGTGATCAAGGAAGTCTGCCAGCTGCTGGTCGATGAGAAGAGCGTGTTCAACAAGGAGTGTGCCAAATACTGGCTGGATCTCGCCACCTCCGAGAACTTGAGCGACAACGAGGCAGTCGTCTCCCTGCGCATGCGAGTGAATCTTACAGAGAGCAACGGCAACGGCGTCGCTGCAGATGTAGGTTCAGGGGCGGACAACGAGGATGCCTTTGAAATGATCATGCACAAGGAGTTGCAGGCACGTCCCCAGGACGTAAATGTGCGTGTTCGTCTCATGCGCAGCTACGTGGAGAAGAACCAGCTGGATCAGGCCTTCAAGTACGCTTACAAAGTGGAACTGGAGGCCAGTGGCTCCACCAGTCAGTCCAGTGATTGGTACGCCATCGTCTGGGTGATGCTCACCAAGAAGGAGGATAAAAGAAACCCCAAGGACTGGCGTTTCTGGCAACTAGTACTCCACACCTGTGATCGCCTCCTGCAACTGAGTCTGGAGTCTGCAAATTCGCTGGCAGAGAGCAGCAGCCTCTTGTTCCGCTTCGATCAGTATTTGCACAAGTTCAGCACGTTGGTGGAGCGAACCACAGATGCTCCCCAGCGGGAGTTGCACCTGTCCTGCGTGGAACATTATGCCGGGCAGCTGCTGCTTCAAACGGTTTCGCTGATCTTCAAGCGTGAGCTGCTGGCCAACAAGAACAAGTGGATGAGCACGGTGCGCAGCGTGGTGCCACTCTTGCTGCTTGGCTATCAGGTGCATCCCCTGCAAGAGCAGCACGTGCATCCCTGGATGAAGCACTGCGATGCCGAGCAGAAGCAGCTGCTGCAGCTGTGGCGCCAGCAAGGCTCTTTCCGTTGCGCCCAGCTGGGACGCATTCTCCTGGGTTGCCTGGACCGCACTCCCACAGCGGATCAGGAGAATCAGAACAACAACAACCAACAAAACTCACAATCTTTGTTTGGTTTGTTTGCCGACTCGGAGGAACTTTTGAACTACGCCCGCCAGCATTGCATGGACAAGAGTTGGCGCAGCCAGTTGTTCCAGGTTCTCTTTACCCACGCCGAGTTCAAGCTGAAGGAGCAGTCCTCCCATCTGGCGCGTCATCCCCGACTGCAGACGCCCCTCTTTGAGTGGCCCGATGTGGCCGAGATCGAGACGTATGAGCAGCAAGCGCTTCTCTTGCAGCCCCGATCCTTGGCCCAACACGTCTACCTCGCCCTGGGCACCGATATCGACAGTCTGGGCGAAGCACCGCGCGTACTCTTCTACGAGGAGTTCCGGCGGGATGTAAAGCAGAACCTAAGCTACTGCGGCCACGACTCCATCTCCCAGTTGGACGTCGATCTGTATCTGTATGCCACGGTTATTCAGACGCAGCGGAAGTTGGAGCTTCTGCGCAACCTCCACGAGACCTCTAACCCTGGAAGCCGCAATGCCGCTGCCCGTCCGTACATGATGCCCTATGCCAATCTCTTGAGTCAATTGGCAACGCCGGAGCAGAGCAGCTGGTGGGAAATTGTGCTGCGTCTGCACAAGCAGCAGATGTCAGCAGATGCCAACAGGGGCGAGCAACGGGCGCAGCTGCAACTCGGCCTGGAAGCCGTGCGCGGCGTGAATGGACCAAAGGCCGATGCCATTATCATCTTTCAGTTGGGCAAAATCCTGCAATCGCGCAGCGATCGGGCTTCCCTAGAGCCGCGAATCGATGTCCTTTACCGCCAGGGATTTAGCATGCTGCGTCGCCATCAGCAGCAGCAGCAATTCGAGGGTTTTGTGCGCATCTTCAAGTACGGATCGTCCGCTTCGACGGTTGCCTGGAACAAGTTACAATCGCTGGCCGAGCAGGCTGTGACTTATTTCAGCTCGAGGATGTTTAAGGCCGGACAATTCGATCAGTTTGTTGAAGAAGTGCGAGGACTGGACCTGCCCATGGCCACCTATCTGCAAGCGGAGGCCTACCGCCTGCTGGAGGATTCTGGCAAGGCAAATCGAGCTTCTCGGGCTCGTTACTTGGAGCGGAGGCAAGAGTGCCTGCAGCAGACGCAGCAGCTGCTCCGAAATGACAGCAAACATGCTCTGAGCTCGGTTATTCAACGTGAATTGCGGCGTTTGCAGCAACAAAATCGTAGCTCTCTGCTGCAGGCTGCCAATGACGATAGCTTTGGTACTCCGGATCATCACAACAACTCGTCAGCCTACGAAGATGCCGAGGATGACTTTTATGCGGGTGCCGCCTCCTTGTCTGCCAACAACAGATCGCGTCGTCATCAGCTTGATTTGAGTGCTGCTTCGCCCGTGACTTCTGCTGCTCCTGCTGCTACTGTGGTTGTGGCCCAGCCCAGCGAGGAGGTAGAGCAAACCCTCAAGCAGATCAGCAAGTCGATCTGTTTGGTCACTGATAATATGGCAGCCATGCGCCAGGACATAACAACGCTTACGGAGCGATTCAATGGACTGGAGGATATGATCAAGAAGATGAAGATCAGCGCCAGCAGGGAGACGCCAACTCGCGACGTGGATCCCGCAGCGGCCTTGGGACTGGATGATCTCTTTATTATCGAGGATGCGCTGGCAGAGCAGCATCAGCAGCAGCAACAGCAGCACCAGCACCAGGCAGCAGTTCACCAGCAGGTGGTTCCGCCTCAATACGGCGCACCCAATGCTGCCTTTTACAATGGCGTCCAAAGTCATACGCCTTCGGCCCAGGATCGCTTCCTGCCGGGTCCATACGGCAGTCCAATGTTCAACCAAAACCAGATGTACAACTATTACGCAGCCCAGGCACAGGCACAGTTCATGCGCACACCACCAGCGCCGCCGGGGGGAATTCCAGGCGCCAATTTGTTTGGTAAATAAAAAACTGTGCATTTTGAATTGAATTTCTATTAAGGCTTCTTTTTCTTCTCTTGTAGGTCCCCGTAATCCCAACTATGGACTACCCAGCATCTTTCCCCCGCCTTCAGCTGGGGCTCCGCCATTTATGGATCCCATGGCTAACTTTACACAGCCGCCAGCTGGCAGTCTAATACCGCCGCCACCTCAGGCAACACAGCAGCCTTCAGCTCCAGCTCCTCTTAATCTGGCTGAGGTTAAGCCGCCGGCACTGCCCACTCCTGGATTTTTCAATTCACCTGCAGCAGCAGCATCGACTTTCGGAGTTCCAACAATTCAGTTGCCTCAAACCAAACCCTTGACTGCTAATGCTACAGCTGTGGCTGCTCCTGCTCCTGCTCCTGTCAATTTGGTGGCTCCTATGGTTACACCAGTGCCAGCTTCTGTTCCTGCGCCGCCTATTAAAGTACCCCAAGTGGCACCGCCAGCTACAGTTCCAGCTCCGGCAAGCGTACCGTCGCTGTTTAACCGCGCATTGAATAATCAGCCCGTGGAAAAGGAGCCGCCGGCCAATGTGGTCATCACCAGCTCAGATCCGCTGCCCAAGCCAACAACGGGAGCCGGTGGTGGTGTCGTCCAGCCCACACTGAGTGTGACCATTCCGGCACAGCATATAAAGCCCAGTTTGGTGCAGCCACCAACGGTTGAAGCCCAGCAGCAGCCGCAACAGCCGCAACCCCTGCAGCCCACTCTGCCCATCTCGGGAGGGTTCAACTTTAATATGGGCAACACAACAACCGATAGTCCCTTCTCCTTCAAGATGCAAGTGGCTCAGGCAGCAGCAGAAAAGCAAAAGGAGCAAGAGCTTGAACAGGCGGCGGCAGCAGATAATAATAAGAGCGGAGGCAGTGATCTTAACAAGAGTTTTGGGGCAGACGCAGGCGGAAACTCTTCCCTGAACGAAGACTATGATCCGCGACCCGACTTCAAGGCCATTATTCCGCTGCCCGACGAGGTGGAAGTACGCACTGGCGAGGAGAACGAAGAGGTCAAGTTCAGCTTTAGGGCCAAGCTCTTTCGTTATGTGGAGAAGGAGTGGAAGGAGCGCGGCACGGGGCTGATTAAGATCCTGCGCGACAAGACCACTGGCGTTTCACGCGTTCTCATGCGTCGCGATCAAACCCACAAGGTTTGTGCCAATCACACCATCACCGCGGACATGACCCTGTCTACGCCCAGCCAGGACAAGGACAAGAAGTCCTTCTTGTGGGCAGCCAATGACTTTGCGGATGAGCATCTAACGCTAGAGAAGTTCCTGGTGCGTTTTAAGACCCCGGAAACAGCTGAGGAGTTCCGGGTGGCCTTTGTCAATGCAAATGCAGAGACGAAGGTGAAGGAGCCAGCAAAGCCAACTGCATTCCCTTCAGCTTCAGCTCCATTCAGTCTGGCTAAGAGCTTTGTGACCAGCACACCGGCAGCAGCAGCCAATCCGGTGTTTAACAAGCCCGCAGAGCAGGCAAAATCCAAGCCAGCAACAGAACAAACCCTGGCCAAGTCCCTGTTTGGCGGTATGCCAGCGACTGCGCCTTCTTCGACTACACCGGCGGCGGCTCCTTCACCATTTGCCAACTTTAGCTTCTCAGGATTGGGCACTGAAAACAAGGCGGGCGCCGCCTCTCCTTTCGGCAATCTATCCTTTTCCAGCACCACCAACAGCACTCTCTTCACCACAGCCCAGGTGAAGGACAGCACCCTGCAAAACCAGACAACCGAAAAGAAAACAAACACTTCTGACGCCGAGGAGGAGGAGGAATACGAGCCAACGGCCCAGTTTGAACCAGTGATTGCCCTGCCGGAATTGGTGGAAGTGGTCACCGGGGAGGAGAACGAGGAGGTGCTGTTCGAGCACAGGGCCAAGTTGCTGCGCTACGACAAGGAGGCCAGCGATTGGAAGGAACGCGGCTTGGGCGATATTAAGTTGCTGCGCAATCGTAGCAACCCCGAGCAAGTGCGTCTGCTGATGCGTCGCGACAAGGTGCTCAAGTTGTGCTGCAATCAGCGTCTAACAGCGGACACAAAATTCACATTCGCCATGAATCAGAAGTCTGCTGTTACCTGGGCTTCAATGGATTACTCCGACGAAGAACTGGCACAAGCTTTGCTTTGCCTGCGTTTTAAGACGCCGGAGATTTGCCAGAATTTCCTAGATGCGGTGCAAAAAGCCCAGGAGGGCATGGGAAAGGAAAGCAGGAAGGAGGAGCAAGCAAGCAAGCAAGAGAAAGAGAAAGACAAGAAGCCGGCTGAAAAGCCGGAGCCGGTGAAGTCGGTCAAGGGCTTTGGGGATGCGTTCAAGCCCAAGGCGGGCAGTTGGAGCTGCAAAGTGTGCTACACTAGCAATGCCCAGGAGCAGCTGCACTGTCTGGCTTGCGAGGAGCCCAAGGATGACACAGTGCCGCGAAAGCCACCAAAGAATCAAGGGAATGCATTGAACTTAAGCACCAGCAGCTCTTCTGGCCAATTTACATTCGGATTTGCACCGCCCGCCGCTGGAGGATTCAGTTTTGGGGCGCCAAAAGAGCCACCAGGTGCAACTGTGACTGCCACAGCTTCGGCTCCTGCTTCAGCTCCTGCTACAGCTCCTGCTAAAGCTCCTCCTGCTTCAGCCCCTGCTACAGCTCCTGCTAAAGCTCCTGCTTCAACCACAACCACAAAACCGGTTGGTTTTGGGGATGCCTTCAAGCCCAAAGCAGGAAGCTGGTCCTGCAGCACTTGCTATGTGAACAATCCCGGAGAATCGCTGTATTGCAGCGCCTGCGAGACACCCAAAGATGACACAGTGCCGCCAAAGAAGGAGAATGCCCTGGGTTCAGGGCTTACACTGCCGCCTGCCTCTTCCCAGTTCAACTTTGGTTTCCCAGCTAAGCCCACGGAACAGGCCACCACCAACAGCAGCAGCAGCAGCAGTATATTTGGTTTCTCAGCCGTAACTCCAGCAGCTTCATTTGCTTCCGGCGGTGGATTCAGCTTCTCAATGCCCAAGCCATCACAGCAGCAGCCAAAGAGTCCTGCGGCCGCTGATGGCGAGGACAACGATGGTTACCACGAGGAGGAGGAAAACAATGCATACTTTGCGCCAGTGATTCCATTGCCGGATAAGGTAAGATGATGATCTCTCAGGGCTAAAGTTGCCTTTTATTAATCAAATCTGAATTGCAGGTCGATGTAAAGACAGGCGAGGAGGACGAGGAGTTGCTGTTTGTGCACCGCGCAAAGCTATATCGTCATACCATGGGCGAATGGAAGGAGCGTGGCTTGGGCGATGTCAAGATCTTGCGCCACAAACAGACGAAGAAGCTGCGTGTGGTCATGCGGCGAGAGCAAGTCTTTAAGATCTGCCTCAATCATGTGCTTAACAACGAGGTGGTGTACAAGCCAAAGGACGAGAAGTCTTTGCTCTTTGCCGCCCACGATTTCAGCGAAGGGGAGAGTGTGCTGGAGAGGTTCACGCTGCGCTTCAAGAACCACGATGTGGTAGAGGACTTCAGCAGGGCCGTGAAGGAAGCGCTCAATGGAACTGCCGTAGCGATCAATGATCAGAAAAACACTTCTTTCACGGCAGCCATCAACGAGGCGATTGAAAAACAGAATGAAACTAAGGAATCAAGCAGCTGCCCCGGTTGTCGCGGCTGTTCTCCGGATGAATTCGTGTTCGCCAAATCAGCCTCGCCCGTTGCTAGTGCGACAGACGACGACGTAAGCCCGCCCCTGCCCATGTTCCTGCCAGCCCTTCAGCTTCCCAAGTCAACTACTGCCGCCTCAACAACCACAATATTCAAGGCCAGTTCCCTGGGCGCCACCAACTCGTCATTCTCAGCTTTCGGCAATCTATCGGCGTCCGAAACAACCAAGGCAAACAGCAGTTCAGCTTTTCTATTCGGCACCGCTGGTAAGTTGCACTTTGAAACTTTGTTTTATGCAAAAAAAAAGCTAAACTTTCTCCTAAATCTTTATGCAGACAAACCAGTACTTTCGGCACCTATGTTTGGCAGCAATCTGCAGGCGAAGGGCAATGTCCTTGGCTCCATTTTTGGCAGCACCAATACTGATCAGAGTACGACGGGTTGGGATCCCGCCAAGTCGATTTTCGGCGGTGGACAGCAACAAAAAGACGAAACAACGACCAATTCGATCTTTGGTGGTGCCAAGATTGAGGCACCACAGCAGCAGCTAGGCTCGATTTTTGGCGGGGCTCCCACTGCTTTCGGAGGCAAACTTCCAGCCTCGGGTTTTGTCTTCGGGAGTGGATCTAATGCGCCAATTTTTGGACAAAAGGAAGCGGTAACATCTTTTGGAGACGTAAGCCAGCAGGTGAAAGGAAAGGAGGATAAGCCAGCCACTGCGAGTACAACGCTACAGAACTTCAGTTTTACTGCACTTGCCGCCAACGAAGGAAAGAAGGAAACTGTGCCCTTTGGCTCGGCGATCACGGATTTGTCGAAAAATACCGGGAGCACTACATTCGCCGACTTTGGAAGCAAAGCGGGCGAAACCTTTGCTGATTTTGCCAAGAAGGCGGGCAATGACTTTGCCGATCTGTCGGCCCAAAGCCAGGGAACTCCCATCGGCTTCAACAAGTCCAGCGGTGGCGGTTTCTACAATCTAACGCATCAGAACGAATTCAAGAACTTTCAGTCGACGCCACAGAGCGCCAAAAATGAATCAAAGGGCGAGGGCGATGATGGCGGGGCAAATAATGATGACAACTATGATCCCCAGTACGATCCGATTATAGAGCTGCCGGATGAGATTGTGGTAACCACTGGAGAAGAGGGTGAGACCAAGTTGTTTGGCGAGAGGGTGAAGCTCTTTCGTTACGACAACGAGGCCAAGGCGTGGAAGGAGAGAGGTGAGTGGACAATATGTCTAGGAAGTGCACTTGATGTTTACTCATTTCCCTTTCAAACTTTTTTGCAGGCTGCGGCGAACTGAAAGTACTGGAACATCCGGAGATGAAGACCTACCGCTTGGTTCTGCGTCAGGAGCAGGTCCACAAGTTGCTGCTCAACATGAAGATCACCGGAGCCATACATTTCGACTACATGAGCGGGCAGAAGAAGAGCCTACTGTGGGCTGGCCACAACTTTGCGGCTGATGCGGAGGGCAAGATAAGCACCGAGGGGGCCGTTGAGAGTCTGGCCTGTCGCTTCGCCAAGGAGGAGGTTGCGTCGTTGTTCCTTGCCAAGGCGAAGGACTGCGTTGAGCGCGCCAAGTCACTGGAGGACTCTCGGGAGGAGCAAGATGATACCACGGAGTAGAACGAGTAGAGAGGAAAAACCCTAATATATAGCATGTTTTCAATATCGTTTTTAAGGCACGTCAACAAAAAGTATCACGGGGATTGCTATAAATAAATACACAATTTCCATGTAACAAAAACTTGATAAAAAATAAAAAATAATGAAATAAACAAATTTCAAATAGTGGTTGATTTATTTAAATGTTTTAATTTCCTTATTAATGAATTGTTATTTTATATGTTGCTAATATAATTCAGCGAGCTTACATTTTAAAATAAAATAAGACAGAAAATTAACTTTGGGAGTAATAAAGTCAAAAAATTAAAATTCGGAAAGCTTTCTTGTTTTTTTTTAGGTTTACAAACCAGCATATGTAGTCTCAAATTAAAAAATATATCTATTTTTAAAATTTTAATAAATTTTTATATTTGACCTGAAAATGTTTCGTTTTTTGGCTTTGCTATACAACTAAGAAATTCACTGAATGTGAACATTAAATAAAGATTTTTTTGATTATTTGTTTATGTAAATAACAAATTATAATATTTTGAAACATTATTCCAATTTAGATAAATAATTTTTACCATACTTTAATTTAATTTTATTATAATCGTGAATTGGCGGTTATCCGCGTCCTGACCTTAAGATGGCACAAAAAGGATCTTAAATATACGTGCCTAGGGACTTAATTTCGATATTTTCATATTATGGGGCAAATCAAAGCTTAAAATATTAAAGTTAATAAAAAATGTATTAATTTTAATATGTGTAATAATAGACTTAAAAAACTAGGTGGCAACGCTGTAGTCAGACAGCTGCCTAACACTGAGAAAACCGAGCAGTGCTGCCAATAATTTGTATAGAAAAAAGCTAAATAGATCTTTATAAAAACAGCCGGAGAAATATAATAATTTACGTATTTAAGTTTATATTTTTGTTTTCAATAAATACTATTAGTAGTCCCTGTCTTCTGAAACGAAACCAAAGCAAATGGAAATTACAAAATCTAAGTTTTCCGCTAGTTTTTAATTTCTTGTCATTACCGGACTCGGAAAAAAGCCGTCATATCTGGCTGGAAAAAAGCCAGATTTGCCACACCTGAGAGAGCGTATTTGATTTGACACATAATGACGTGAATATTTTACAATGAATATTTTAAAAACGGTCCCACTTTCAGTATTTTCATCTATAGCAAACTCAGTTTCTTTCAGTTTTACCAGTGGTGAGTTCACAAATAAGCTAGATTGAGAAAAAAAAGTTAAAATAACGAAAAATAATTTGAATGTTTAAAAACCCTATTCAAATGTAGCGCAATTTCGTTCTTATGATGTCTTCATTAAAAATTAATTTACCAAGACAGAAAAGGCATTATTTGTCAAAAATCCTAAAATGAATCTTTTTCACCAATTTAATAATCCTTAAATTAAATAATTTTATAAAAATCCGCTACATATGTACGGATTATGTGCATCATCCAATATTGTTATTTTCTTCATTTGTTTTTTTATAAAACAAATAGTAAAATAAATAATGACATTACTTTTCTATTTTTAAAAATGCTAGAACTAGCTTAATAAGCTAAACTGACAACACTTGACATAATGACGTGGTGAAGTCTGTGTGTGAAAAAAGAACAATAAATTGCCGACAAATCTGTAGTGTAATTAAATTAGTTACCGCATAATATTGCCCCCAGATTCACCTCTGATTCGCCACATATCCTCCAGCATCGGCAAGCAGGCGCTGCGAACTAGTTATCTCGAAACACTGACAGTCGCCAAAGTCATACAACAAGGAGGTAGAAGAAGAAGAAAGAGAAGGCGAAGGCGACGAATATGAATTAGAGAATAATTAGCGATTGTTGCTAGTTTGCCTGTCTTGTGTTTTGTTACTCGCTTCTCTTTGTCCCGCCCTGCCTTCTGGACGAGGCCCAATTCCGAATCGATACACGTGTGCAGCGGTAGCAGCGCCGACGTCAAAGTCAACAAACGAGGCGAGGGCCGGAGATTGATGAGAGGCTAGCGCGGAGCGACCATGATGAACGAGGACAGCAGCGCCGCCGGCGGAGGCGGCGTCAAGAAGTTCTTTCAACGCCTCTCACAGGTAAGATCCAACTTGTAAATATTACAAAGCGATTCTCCGGCTAAGCATTTGCTTTTTGGTTCGCAGACCTACCAATCCACCTTGGACCGGAGCACACCGCACACGCGAATGCGCTGGGTATTCGCCGGCTTCTTGCTCCTGCTCTTCGTTCTACGCATTTTCATCTACCAGGGCTGGTACATTGTGTGCTATGCGCTTGGCATCTACCATTTGAACCTGTTCATCGCCTTTCTCACGCCTAAAATCGACCCGGAGTTCGATCCGTACTCCCAGGACGACGAGGACGAGGGACCCAACCTGCCCACGCGCAGCAACGAGGAGTTCAGACCCTTCATCCGGCGCCTGCCGGAGTTCAAGTTCTGGCTGTCGGTGACGAAGAGCACGCTTATCGGCGTCATCTGCACATTATTCGACTTCTTCAACGTGCCAGTTTTCTGGCCCATCCTGGTCATGTACTTCATCACACTGTTCTGCATCACGATGAAGCGCCAGATCAAGCACATGATCAAGTACAAGTACTTGCCCTTCACGCGCAACAAGCCGCGCTACCAGCGTGTCAATGACCTGGCGGGTGCGGGCGCCGGTCCCGGCTCTGTCACGGGCAACGCAAAGTGACAATTAGCCGCACAGACGCCGGACTCACGGCCGATGGCAGCGGGAACGGGCGATTCTCCTATTGCCTCTACCTCTGCTGTTGCGCCACCATCAACAAACAGCGACAACGCCGCGACCAAGGATGTGGGGTCGCCAGCAGCAGGATCGTCCATCAAACCACCGCAGATAATTGCAATTGAGGACTACTAGAGAAGGCTACCGAGCAGCAGTCCGAAGGGGAAACAGAATCCAAATCAGAATCAGAAGCAGAAGCAGGGGCAGAACATCAACCAGAACCAAGCCCGGCCCATCACTTTGTTGGCTTGTAATCGCAGCATATTATTATTTCCTTTTTCGGCCTGAGTTTGTGTAGCTTTCTTTCATTTTTACTGTTGAGTTGTCGTACGGCGTTTTGTGCAAAAAAAGATACCTTGTTTATTGTGTAACGTAATCAATGCTTGTTTAAATTTCTATTTATTTGCAATGAATGCGACTTCAATCTATTGTAAATCCTCCTCCTCCGATACGTTTACACACAGCGAGATCAGTTCTAATTTAATGCTTACTTCATCCTAAACTAATCCTAACCGTAAACTTATTTTAATTAACGATCCTTCTATCCAAAAAGTAGAGTTACTTGCATTCGAAACAAATATATTTTGATTACCAATCATGCTTAGATGCTATATAACAACGTATGCCTAAATATATATACAAATATATATTTTTTGCATCATAATTATACAATTTTTTGTTAGCGTTAACTTATACAAAGAAAATGTTAAAAGGCGGAATGATAAAATGAAATCTATAGGCAGGAAGTGTACACTGGGTGCGTCTTATGAATAAAGAAAGACACAAGGAAACCAAAACTAATCGCTGAAGTTTGACCTGTACATTAAAGGGTTGATTGGGTTTTGATTGACGTGTTCACTTTCGCTTGGCTTTTCGGTTTTATCTAATCGTTTTTTATACCCTTGCAGGGTATAATAATTTCAGTCAGAAGTTTGCAACGCAGTGAAGGAGACGTTTCCGACCCTATAAAGCATATATGAATATATATTCTTGATCAGGATCAACAGCCGAGTCGATCTAGCCATGTCCGTCTGTCCCTCAGTTTTGAAGCTATCTTAATGAAACTTTGCAACTTTGAAACTTTCCCACTCCTAAATATATCATATAGATGCCATAGGAACGATCGAAAATTTTTTTGAAACAAAATTATAACTTTGTCAGTTTTCAACATATAATCACCAAATTTGATATTTGGCCATTTATTATTGTTACAGAATTTCGTATTAAATTTCATGAAAATCGGACGATTATATCTTATAACTGCCATAGGAAAAATAGGGAATAGTAGGAACAATCGGCAAAATATTCGAAAAAAATTATAACTTCGCTGTTTCTCAACATATTTTTATTAAACTTTAGATTTGGTCACTTAATATTATTCCAGAATTTCCTATTAAATTTCATGAAAATCGGACGATTTAATCTTATAGCTTCCATAGGAACATCAGGAAAATAATAAAAGAAAAAATCATAACTCGGTTGTTTTCATCAAATTTGAGATTTTGAGATCGTTTTTAATTACATAGCTCAACTGTAATCTGCAAGGATATATAAACTTCGGTAAGCCGAAGTTATCTTCCTTTCTTGTTTCAATATAAAATTCATTGATAAGAAAATACCTTAAAGCGAATCTGACCCTTCACCTCTTATTGGAATAATTTAAAAGCAAACTCTTTTCAGTTTTCTAGTTTAATTTATTTAAATGAAGCACGAAACCAATAGTTTAAGCGTGCCGAATGTAGACTGTAAAAAAGCGATAAATATGGGTCAAACTTTAATAACAATTGCAAAAAGCATATAATACGTAAAGGGTCAATGTAAATGCTGAATATTAGGAATAACAATTGGGATATTTTTGGTGGAACGACAATTGAAAATGTGACTTTATGAACTTAATGTAAAAGGCAGCGAGACACCAAGTCTCTCACTTTGTTTCCACCTCGGATCCAGCCTTGGCGCTATCCTCTCGAGCACACTTTCGTATCACGCTATTAAAGTACTTGTGCAGGCCATAGCTGAAAAGTCGCAAGGGTCCCATGACAGAGGCATGCAGGAGATTGGTAAAGAAGCCATCCCAAGGCAGCAGTCCACCGCCCAAGGTGGTGATCAGCCAGCTTTCTGCTCCCAGAGTTGAAGTGAAGTTGCCCTTCTGCAAAAATTAAAACGAAATTAGTTACAAAACTTCGCCTGCAGACAGTTAACTTGCCAATGCATCCTTGAGTATAGCCTTGGCCATCACCTCGGGCTCTACCAGTCCTCCGCCGCCCGAAATGATTTTGGTTTCGCGTGGCTTCGACTTCTCCTCCTCCTCGAAGCCGGGTGTGTTTGTGTCGCAGGGCATGGCCAGCGTGACGCTGACCCCATGCTGCCGAGACTCCATTGCTATCGTCTCGGCCATGGCTCGCAGGGCAAACTTTGTGCACGAATACGGACCGTAGCCATAGATGCCGAACATGGCGGCCTGCGAGGCGGTGATCACAATGATGCCCTCACCCGCCTTCTTCATTTTGGGCAGCACATATCGGGTGCAGTTGTAGGTGCCGAAGAAATTGACATTCATCAGCTTGTGTACATCCTGAACGGATACTTCTTCGAAGACACCGCAAATGGCCATGCCAGCACAATTTATTAGCGTGTAAATGGGACCAAAGGCATCCTCAATCTCGCCCAGGACTTGGGATACCTTCTCGTAGTCCCCGCCAATGTCTAGGCTTCTGTATTGGAACTTCTGGTCAGGTCTCTGGCGTATAACTTCCATCAGAGCCACAGCTCCGCCTGCGCAAGGGTTTTAGATAGTGAATCATAGATAAGGGCAATGAGTTTTGGGTTGGGCTCCCCCGCCCTCATTACTCACTCAACATTTTTTCGTCGCGCGCAATCACCGTCACATTGGCGCCCTTCATGGCACACTCCACCGCCAAGCACAGTCCGATTCCCTTGGAGCCGCCGGTGACCACAACATGACGACCGACGATGCTCTTTGGTTTCTTGTCCATGACGAACAACAGGAAGACTAACATGACGAACAGGAAGACTAGAACGTGGACCAGCATAGCAATGCCCAAGCAGAGAGCTACCTCCCAGGTGAGTTCCATGAGTTTAAAAGAGTTAAGGAAAGCTGGAAAGCTATAATCTGTTGTGATTGGGTTTATCTGCCCGAAAAGTTGATTAGAAAGTGCATCCAAAGTGTGACCAGAGAAGGCTAAAAATATAACACCAGTTGCATGCAGAATGTAATTTTTATTGAGTTGGCAGCCCTGACCGGCACATGTGCACCACAGCAGGTTGGCAGCTCCCTTCGAATTTATTGTTGTTTATTCTGATTGGCATTTAGAAATTTATAAAATATTTAAAGAAAAATGCCACCAAAAAAGGACGCAAAGGGCGGCGGCAAGGATGCGGGTAAGGGCGGCAAAAAGCCTGCCGCCGAGGACAAGTGTGAGTACCCATAAAGCAAAAATAACCAAAGAAGTACAGAAATCAATGATCATTTTTCCTACCGTGCAGCTGCCGGCAAGGAGAAAAAGGGAGGCAATGCTGTGAAAGTGCGCCACATTCTCTGCGAGAAGCAGGGCAAGATCACCGAAGCGATGGAGAAACTGAAGGCTGGCCAGAAGTTCCCCGAAGTGGCGGCCGCCTACAGCGAGGATAAGGCGCGTCAGGGCGGCGATCTTGGCTGGCAAATTCGCGGAGCAATGGTTGGTCCCTTCCAGGACGCCGCATTCGCACTGCCCATCTCCACCGTGAACAATCCCGTGTACACAGATCCCCCGATTAAGACCAAGTTTGGCTACCACATCATCATGGTTGAGGGAAAGAAATAAGAGAGTTGTTTTTATAAAATCAATTTTAATGCGATTCTGATTTTGTTTCTTGTTCCCGTTGAGTTTTCTTCAATCCCTTGGATCCTGTGCGGTGCAATCACTTCTTGCCAGCGTCCTCCTTGAGGCCCACCGTACGGTTGAACACAATGTGGTCCTTGGTGGTGTCCGGATCCACGGAGAAAAAGCCAATCCGCTCGAACTGGAACTTATCGTAGACCTTGGCCTGGGCGAGTGCCTGATCAGCAAAGGCACGAACGACCGAGATGGACTGCTCGCTGATGTCGCTGAGGAAGCCGCCGGGCACCTCGTTGGGATCCTCGGGATTCTTGTGCTTAAACAGCTGCTCGTAGAGGCGCACCTCCAGCTGAATCGGTTGCGACACCCACTGGACAAAGGCCTTGGGCTTCTCGGCCTGCTCGGCAGCTTGGCTGCTGCAGACGAGTTCCACGACCTCTCCAGTCGCCGGATCTTTGACAATGTCATCCACGCTGATCACGAGACCGGCGTGCCGAAGACCCACCGATTGCTTGGGCGACAGACGGCGGTAGCCCTTCTCTGGCTCCAGCTTAAAGTCTCCCCGCTCAATGTAGACCACCTTGTCCAGGGTGATCTTGTGGGATCCTTGCTGCGGGTTCTGGGGGAAATCTGGCACCTCTAACTGCACTGCTGCCGCATGCGGGAAGTTCTTGATGGTCACTTTGAGCGGTTCCAGGACAACCAACCGACGGGGAGCGGTGACATTAAGCACATCCCTCACTGCCGCCTCCAGCATGGCAGGATCGACGGCTATCTGGGCCCCAGTGACGCCCATTTGGGCGCAGAAGTTGTTGATGGCCTCTGCGGGGAAGCCCCTTCTCCTCAGAGCCGTGAGAGTAAAAAGCCTGGGGTCATCCCAATCGTGGACAATCTGCTCGGTGATTAGCTTGGCAATCTTCCGCTTGGACACCAGGGCGTAGTTCATGTTCAGCCTGCCGTACTCCCACTGCACCGGACAGTAGATATCGAGGGCATTGCATAGCCAATAGTAGGAGGATCGCCGTGACTGGAACTCCTTGGTGCACAGCGAATGGCTGATGTCCTCGAGCGAATCGCACAGGCAATGCGTGTAGTCGTAGGTGGGATAGATGCACCAGTCGGCGCCTGTGCGGTGATGGGCAATAAACTTGATGCGATATGCCACCGGGTCCATCTTGCCCTCCTCCAGGGTCAGTTTCAATCGCAGCGTGGCCGCTCCCTCGTCGATCTTGCCGCGTTTCATGTCCTCGAACAGCTGCAGCGACTCCTCAATGGGACGCTCCCGCCAGGGACTGGGCTTCGGATTGAAGCCCTTCAGTTCCTCGGCTTTCTGGTGGCAGACGTAGGCCAATCCCTTGTTAATCAGCACTACGGCCCATTCGTACAGCTGCTGGAAGTTGTCCGAGGAGTGGGTTATCTTGTAGGGCTTGTAGCCCAGCCACTCGACCATCTCCTTGATGGCCAGGAAGAACTTCTCCTCCTCCTTCTCGGGATTGGTGTCGTCGTAGCGCAGATAACAGACTCCATCCTGGGCAGCGGCATAGCCAAAGTTAATGTTGATGGCCTTGGCGTGGCCAATGTGCAGGATGCCGTTGGGCTCCGGCGGGAAGCGGGTGTGCACTTTGCCGCCCGTCCTCTTGAGGTGTTCCTTTAGCAGCCGCTCAGTGTGCTCGGTGACCACATAGCCGTCGGTTTTGTAGTTCTCGCCTGGGCCATGGAAATGCACCTTTGTCTTCATCAGCTCCGCAATGGTGGTGGCTCCATCGGAGGCTGCCTCGGCTGTTGATTGCGAGGCGGCAGCTGCCTCCGTCTTGGTGGCTTTCGCTGCCTTTGGCTTTTCGTTCTGCTTGGTGGGTGGCTTTAGATCGGCTTCAGTCTTTGGTCCCAGCAGATCAAAGATCTCAACGTCAATGGCCGCCTTCACGGACTTGGCATCCGCCCATTTGAGTTCGCTTCTCACATCCTGCAGGATTTTGAAGGAGTTAAAATGGTAGCGTTGCTCCAGCAGTGCCTCCTTATAGCTCCCCTTGATCTTGGCCTGCACAGCGCGTTCGATCTCCTCCGGTGTGACCACAACTCCCACACCGCACTCCTTCTCCAGCTCCTGGACGTTGATGCTGGCCTGCAGCTTCTGCCCGCACTTGAGGACATACTCCAGGGCGGCGTCCACACGCTGGGTGTTGTCCAGCTTCCGCTCCACGATGTAGCGTACCAGGAGGGGCAGCTGCTCCGCTGTCTGCGGCTTCAGCTTGGTGGCCATGTGGTAGAGCAACATGCCGGTGCCATCGGCCAGGGAAGCAGTGCTGCCCGTCTGCGCCAACGCCAGTTGGAGGTTCTTGGTCACGTTGGCATTCTTCAGGGTCTCCTTGGCCTTCTGCTCGCTCATGCCAAGTGCCTGGAATTGGGCTATCAAATCCTCGCCTGCCATGTCCTCGTTTTTTGTCTCTTTCTCGCTGCGCCGCTGATGACGAAGTGCAGTCCGCAGTGTGGACAGACTCCAAGTTTCGATCGTCTATCGATGACGCAAACAGCTGATTTATCGAACCTATCGGTCTTCCTGCACGTGTAAAACGAAAACATTGTTTAATGCTATAAAAAAAAATAACTAAAGTAGCGTAAAAATGGGAAAACTAAACGTGACAGTGCTGCGTTACCTCACCAAGGAGGACTTCCGCGTCCTCACCGCCATCGAGATGGGCATGAAGAACCACGAACTTGTGCCGGGACCACTGGCCGCTGCTATTGCGAATCTGAAGACAGGTGGCGTCCACAAACTGCTCAAGGAGCTGTGCAAGCACAAGTTGTTGTCCTATGAGCGGGGAAAGAAGTGTAAGTATCCGTTAAGGCTACCATTTTGCTATGTTAATACCCCTTTTTGTGCTGCAGATGATGGCTATCGCTTGACCAACACGGGCTATGACTACCTGGCTCTGAAATCTCTCACCTTGCGCGGCTCGGTCAGCTCCTTTGGCAACCAGATTGGCATTGGCAAGGAGTCAAACATCTATGTGGTGGCCGATGAGGAGGGCACGGCAATTTGCCTTAAACTCCACCGCTTGGGCCGTACTTGCTTCAGGAATGTCAAGTCCAAGCGGGACTACCATGGACGGCGGCACAAGGCCTCTTGGCTGTATCTTTCCCGCATCTCGGCCACTAGGGAGTTTGCCTACATGTCGGCGCTTTATGATCGCGGCTTTCCGGTGCCTAAACCCATCGACTTTAACCGCCACTGCGTGCTGATGGAGCTGGTCAAAGGCTGGCCCATGTAAGATGCTGTCTTATAATTATGAAATCTGTTTTTTAATGTTGTAACCTCTTTGTAGGACCCAAGTTCACGAGCTGCTGGATGCTCCACAGGTCTACGATGACCTTATGAATCTCATCGTTCGCCTGGGAAACTCTGGTGTCATCCATGGTGATTTTAACGAGTTTAATTTGATGGTGACGGACGCGGGCAAGCCGATACTAATTGATTTTCCCCAAATGATGTCCACTTCGCATGAGAATGCTGAATTGTAAGCTTCTTGGTGTTATAAGTTCCTTCCTAAGCTAAACTTAATTTCCCTACAGCTTCTTTGAACGCGATGTCACCTGTGTGCGTGAAATGTTCCGTCGCAAATTTGGCTATGAAAGCGAGGACTACCCCAAGTTCAGTGATCTGGTGCGAGAAGATGATCTGGATGCCGAGGTCCATTGCACAGGCTATGGTTTCACCAAGGAAATGGAGCAGGATCTGCTGCAGGAATACGGAATGGTGGATCAAGATGACGGCGAAGATGAAGAAGAAGGAGACATGGATGAGCAAGAAGAGCCACCTGTTTTGGTTCCATCAGCAGCTGTGGAGATCGATGAGTGCCGCCGGCAAGTGGAAAACGAAGTGTTTTATAGCGAGGCCAAGCCCGCACAGAAGACAGATGATGCGGTGCGACGGTATATTGAGTCGTGTACACAATACCTGGGCAATCTTACCGTGGGTCCAGAGGTTCCCGATCAAACGCTGCCCTCAAAATTAGAAGAAAAAGTTTCTCTTCCAATTGAAACGCCCGAAGTTATTCCAGCTGCAACCACAGTGCCAGCTCCTCAGCCTGTTGCCACAGACGATGTCAGGTCCATCAGTTCAAATGACCTGGATGCTGACGAAGTGCCCGAACTGGTGTCTGGCCTGGATCCCAACTCGCGAATGTATCGCCTTAAAATGGTTGAACAAATGCTAAACGATGCCAGGAGCCAGCGCTCCTACTCTACCACAACGAGTACAATAGCTCCTTCCGTCATCACTGACCGTATTCGTCGTAATATGGACATCAAGGAGAAGCGGGAGCAGCGCAAGAAGTGCGTGGCCAAGGGAGAAGCCAGTGCTGTGCATCGTCATCGCAAGGAGAACAAGGATGTGGTGAAGGAGTACGCTGGTTGGGACTTTTAGAATCGATTCCCTGCAAAATATATTTTATTTATAGTGATATGTAAATTTAAAATAAAAACACTTGAATTTTCAATGATATTCTCTCTCTCTGCACACATCCCCCAAGTGTTATTAAGCTCTGTTACCCGTGACTAGGCATTTTTACGATTTCATAAAATTCAAAGGCTAAGTTTCCTCTTTATCTAGTGTAATCTCATGCTAAACAAATGCCGCCATTATTTGGGCAAGCAGATTGTTGTAAACTACAGCCATTGTCATGATTCAGCGAAACGAGAGAATTAAATGATACCTATTCCTCCAGGCGGATGATCTGTTTAGCTAGGTTTGTGACCCAAAAGGGTTTGTAAAATTTGAAAAGCTTGCTTTTAAAGGAAATTTAAAGGCAGTTTGAGGAATCGTATAAAGAAAATACAACGAATTTTAGACGTTTTCGTTATTTTTTTTATATTCTTTATATGAGTTGCATATCGAATATGTTTCTCCCAGGGCATTCACGTTAGACAGAGTCTGTTTCTTAATAAATATTTTCTCGCGAGATTCTTGGTGCACAAGTTATCATTATTATCACGTACCCCCGTGGCGATGGTTCCATATAAAAGACCAGCTTTTCTGACGACACAATAGCACTAACATACACCTGTAGCTGCGGTTAGGATCACACATACACACAAACATAATGCCTGAGGAGAAGACCCATCCTGTGCCTGACTGGCTCACCAAGGACTTTGTCCAGGAGAAGTTGAGCGTCTACTTTAAAGACAACTCTCTAAAACTGGAGAAATTGGGCATTAAACCGGCCATCGCCAACGGAGAGAACTATGCCAGTGTTATGACCCGCATCAACGTGGAGTATACTACCAAGGACTCAAAGGGTAAGAAGCTGGCCACCAACTTTCTGGTGAAGACGACCTTTGCCGAGAAAGATCCGGCTGCCCATGTGCTCATCAATTATGGGGTCTACACCCGTGAGATGGACATGTATCAGAGGATTATTCCCAAGCTGGCTGAGTTAGTTAAAGCAGAGATCGAGGATCCCCGGAAACTGTTTGCTGGCACCGTAAACGTTGATCGGGAGACGAATTCTATAATGTTTGAAGACCTCTCTCTGGAGCATTATAAGGTGGCTTGCCGGCTAAAGAAACTTGATCTGGAGCACACGCATCTGGTGCTGGAGAAACTGGCGAGTTTCCATGCCGCTGGAGCAGCCTTGGCTGAGCGGGAGCCCGGTATACTAAAGGAGAACTATGATCGAGGATTCTACAATAGACATACCCGAGGCTATAAACCAATTATGACGAATCTGCTGAGGGCCCTATCCCGTTCCCTGAACTTGGATGAGGAGTTACGTCAGCGCTATAAGGCCAAGATAGATCGATTGGTCGATCGTGTGATGATCTACGGCGAGCGCTCGACGACCAACAATCCCGGAGACTTTCTGACTCTGGCTCACGGAGATCTTTGGACCACCAACGTCATGTTCCAGTACGACGGAGAGGGTCATCCCACCAATGCCACCTTTATAGATTTTCAGTTCAGCGTCTGGAACTCCCCGGCCATTGATCTGCACTACTTCTTCTCGACATCGATCCACGATAATCTCCGCCTGGAAAAACAGCCGGAACTGATTCAATTCTATTACCAAAAATTGGTAAATGCTCTCAAGAAGCTTAAGTATTCCGGGCACGTGCCAAGCTTGTTTGATTTTCAACTGCAGTTCCGAATGAGAGCATTTTATGGTGAGTAAATATATTTATTTCTCTTAATCCTGATTCTAATAAATTCTTTCCCTCAGCTGTGTTTGCTTCCCTGATTTTCGAGCCGCTGATGTTGTACAATGGCAAGGAGGAGGCTTCCCTGGAGCAGGTGATCTCCGAGGGAGCGAGCGGGCAGAGGTTCAAAGATGATATCTATCAGCAGGAGTGCGTCCGCAAGAAGCTGCATTTTACGCTCCCTTTCTTCGAGCAGTGGGGATTGCTTGATGAAATGTGATACTTTCTGCCACGAAATTGTTGAATTAAGTAAATGTTTGTGCTAAAAGCTAGATTAGACTAAGTGCTGGGCATTAACTAGAAAAGTTAGTGACTTATAGTATGAGTGCAAGTTATCAGTATCATTAGTTTCACTGCAATAAACCCAAGGCTATATAAAGACGGCGTTTCTCATGAACTCTCTCAGAACTTGAATCTTAAAGACATAGTAATGAGTAAGGAAGACACTTCTTCGTCGCCTACGTGGCTTACTGCGGATTACGTGGAAAAAAAGTTACGCATTTATTTCAAAAATAACTCCCTGAAAATAATAAAACTCGAAATAAAGCCCGCTAGTCCCAAAGGCGAAAACTATGCCAGTGTCATGAACCGCATCAGTGTGGAGTACACAACAACCAGTGATTCGAAGATCAAAGAGGTAACCAGTTTTCTGGTTAAAGCCACTTTTTCCGAGAAGGATCCTACAGCTGAGTTGCTTGCGGACTACGGAATCTACACCAGAGAGATGGATATATACGAACGGATCCTGCCTGATCTGGCGGATATGGTGAGGAATGAAATCGGGGACACCCGTAAACTGTTTGCGGCAACTGTGAATGTGGATCGTGCAAGGGATTCCATAATCTTTGAGGATCTTTCTCTGGAGGATTATACGGTGGCCAACAGGTTAAAGAAACTAGATCTGGAGCACACCCATCTGGTACTGGAGAAGCTGGCAAATTTCCATGCTGCCGGTGCAGCTCTGGCAAAACGTCAGCCAGGAATCTTTGAGAAGAACTACGATCGAGGCTTCTTTAATAAGCACACTCGGGGCTATGAACCTACCATGAGATATTTGCTGGAGGCTTTGTCCCGCTCCTTGGAGTTCAATCAAGATCTCAAGGAACGTTACCAGGCAAAGATCGATCGCCTGGTCGATCATGTAATGGATTATGGCGAACAATCCACCTCTATTAATCCAGGGGACTTTGTGACCCTGGCTCATGGCGATCTTTGGACCACCAACATTATGTTCCAGTACGACCAGAAGGATCATCCCACCAATGCCATCCTTATAGACTTTCAGTTCAGCGTTTGGAACTCTCCGGCTATTGATCTTCACTATTTCTTCTCCACCGCAATGGATGACAATCTGCGGTGGAACCGTCAGCCGGAATTGGTTCAATTTTATTATTACAAGCTGGTGGAAGCCCTGAAGAAGCTGAAATACTCAGGCCGTGTGCCAAGTTTATTCGATTTTCAGTTGCAGTTCCAGAAAAGAGCTTTTTACTGTAAGTTCTTTGTAATATTTTTGTATTTGCATAATTGCTTTATTTTAATTTTTCCACAGCTGTATTCTCTTCATTAATTTTTGAGCCCTGCATGTTATACACTGGAAAGGAAGAGGCGTCCATTGCGCAGGGCATGTCCGCCTCCGAAAGCGGAATCCGGTTCAGAGATTCAGTATTTCAGGCTGAGCATATTAGAAAAAAGATGTTTTACACGCTGCCGTACTTGGATCATTTAGGATTGTTAGATGTTATGTAAAAATTGTGTATAAAATATATATTAAATGATAGTTTTTGTTTATTTGAACCCACGGTGCGTATGAGTAATTTTTTAATTTCATTTTCTACTTTGAGAACAGCAGCTAATCTCTGAAGTGACTTGAATGCAAGGCTTTTTCATCCAAAACTTGTCTTTTTATTCATTTTCTTATAGTACTTCTGTAGGCAGATACTCTCCTAGTAAATAAGCTTGAGCTTGAGCATCTGGTCTGTTATCTATTTTTATTTTTCTCTCGTTGTGCCTCTGACTATTCTCGTCAATTGTTAAATTGCCGACGATTACGAAGCCAGTCGGTGAGCGTTAGTTTTTACACAGCTTATCATCATAATAATCACGTATCCCCAGCGGGCACTATAAAATAGCTGCGCCTCTCACAAAAGATAGCACTAATAACTGCCCCGAGTTACGGTTCAGATCTAAAAATGTCAGAGGAGAAGACCCATCCGGCGCCTGAGTGGCTGACAAAGGATTACGTTGAGGACAAGCTGCAAGGCTACTTTAACGATAATTCCTTAAAGCTGGAGCAACTGGAAATCAAGCCAGCGATACCCAATGGAGAGAACTATGCCAGTGTAATGACCCGCATCAACGTGGAGTATACCACGAAGGAGTCCCAGGAGAAGAAGGCCACCAACTTCTTAGTAAAAACCACCTTTGCCAGCAAGGATCCATCTTCACACGTGCTTACACCCTACGGAATATTTACTCGGGAGATGGATGTGTATGAAAAGATCCTACCTCAGTTAGCGGTTATTGTCAAAGGAGAGCTGATGGATTCAAGGAGATTATTCGCAGGCACTGTATATGTGGATCGCGAACGGGACTCGATTATCTTCGAGGATCTGTCGCTCGAGCAGTACAAGGTGGCCTGCAGGTTGAAGAAGTTGGACCTGGAGCACACACACCTTGTTCTTGAGAAGCTGGCCGATTTCCATGCTGCCGCAGCAATTCTTGCAGATCGAAAGCCGGGTATTTTTGCGGAAAACTTTGATCGCGGATTTTACAATAAACACACTCGTGGGTACGAACCCATTATGAGGAACCTACTGGAGGCCCTGTCTCGTTCCTTAGAGTTACAACCAGATCTTAAGAAGCGTTATCAAGCAAAGATCGATCGTTTGGTAGATCGTGTAATGGATTATGGCGAGCAATCGACATCCATTAATACCGGAGACTTTGTGACTTTGACTCACGGAGATCTTTGGACCACCAATGTGATGTTCCAGTACGATGCAGAAGGTCATCCCTCGAATGCCATCTTTATTGACTTCCAGTTTACCGTTTGGAACTCTCCGGCCCTCGATTTGCACTACTTCTTCTCGACTTCGATACACGAGAATCTCCGCCTGGAAAAGCAAGCGGAGTTGGTGCAGTTCTACTTCTACAAGTTGGTAGATGCCCTCAAGAAGGTCAAGTACTCAGGCAGGATTCCCAGCTTATTCGAATTCCAGCACCAGTTCCGAACTAAGGCTTTTTATGGTAAGTGTTCAGGAATATTTAAATAGATCTGTCACTAAAAAAAGTTTCCTTTGTCAGCTGTATTCTCCTCATTGATTTTCGAGCCCACAATGGTTTACAATGGCAAGGAGGAGGCATCCATGGACCAGATCTTATCTAAGAGCGAGAAGGGAATGCGGTTCAAGGATGATCTCTATCAATCAGAGAATATTCAAAAGAAAATGAATCTCACTTTGCCGTTCCTGGATCATTTGGGCCTGCTGGATGAAATGTAGAGTAAAATAATAAATAGAAGACGTAAAAATGTATATATTTACAATATTTATGGGTTCTTATTTAAAATGCGTTGCCAATACAATTTTTAACATAATTATTTCTAGACAACGGCAGTCTTCTGTTACCTTATAAGTAGTCTTGTATATATTCACAGCTATAGATAAGCAGCTAGACATGCAAATGCCACGTCAACCACTTAAAAATAAAAGCATTTAAGAGTACAACATCCACCTGCGTAATCTGTGCACTCGCCTTCAATTACTCGGTTTTGGATACATTCTTACTTAAACGAACATTTATGATTAGGGATAAACACTAAAGACTTAGTGCCTCAATCTAGTAAACAAGCAACGGGAGTCTCAATGTTTAAACAGTGGTACCTCTTCCTCATGGGTATATTTGGACTTTTGCAATGAATAATTAAATATAAGAATTCTAGGTGCTTGCTTAATTTTACTATAATTACAAGATATAAGAAAAATTGTTACATATTAATATAAATAAAAGGAAATCCGTTTATAATTATGCAAAGGATTATCATTGTATTGATTAATTATATGTTCAAAGATCTCCCAACCTATTTTCGTCTAATAAGTTATTATTTATTAAAATAGACAGATCATTAAATATCTTTTCATCTTTTTTTTTTAACTTTCTGACGTATATCTCGATCTTCTCTTTGTATTTGCTCTCGGCAAGACTGGTAAGCTTCTCAATTGCTGGCAATTAAGGGTTTAGATGAAATGCTTTCAGCACAGACTATCAGTATCATGCACATGTTGCCGATATATAAAAGGAACGTGTCTCAGGCGCCAGATCGCCATACAGAAAAATAAACCTCTGAACGGCGGTTATCATCACATTATGCCGGAGAAACTCAACCACAATGCGCCTGCTTGGCTCACCGTGGAATACGTGGAGAAGAAACTGCGAGTCTACTTCAAGAATGAGTCCTTGAACCTGCAACAGCTCGAGATCAAGCCGGCAACGGCGAGTGGTGAAAACTATGCCAGTGTGATGACCCGAATTAATGTGGAATATACCACGAAGGACTCGAAGACAAGTCAGTCGGCCACATTTCTGGTGAAAACCACATTCGCTGACAAGGACCCGGCCTCTGACTTGCTCTCGGAGTACGGAATCTACACCCGAGAAATGGATATGTACGAGAAGGTCCTGCCACACCTGGCAGATTTGGTTAAAAAGGATATCGGCGACTCCCGGAAGATGTTTGCGGCGACTGTGAATGTGGATCGTGCAAGAAACTCCATCGTATTTGAGGATCTCTCGCTGGAGGAGTATAAAGTGGCTTGCCGGCTAAAGAAACTGGACCTAGAGCACACCTATCTTGTTCTGGAGAAGCTTGCCAGTTTCCATTCCGCCGGAGCAGCTTTGGCCGAGCGTCAGCCTGGTATCTTTGAGAAGAACTACGACCGAGGGTTCTTCAACAAACACACACGAGGCTACGAACACATCATGACTGTTCTCCTACAGGCTCTGTCCCGCTCTTTAGAGTTGAATCAAGATCTTAAGCAACGTTATCAAGCGAAGATCGATCGAATGGTGAATCATGTGATGGATTATGGCGAACGAGCGGCATCCATTAATCCCGGAGATTTTGTGACTCTGGCTCATGGTGATCTGTGGACCACCAACGTCATGTTTCAGTATGATGGAAAGGGTCATCCCACCAACGCTATCTTCATCGACTTCCAGTTCAGCGTATGGAACTCTCCGGTTATTGATCTGCACTACTTCTTCTCCACTTCCGTCCAAGAAGATCTCCGTCTGCAGCATCAGCCGGAAATGGTTCAATTCTATTATTACAAGCTTGTGGAGGGACTGAAAAGGCTTAAGTATTCAGGGAACATTCCCAGTTTGTTCCAGTTCCAACAACAGTTTCGGGTTAAAGCATTCTACGGTGAGTAAAAAAAAATAATATTTCAGCACTGATATTAATAAATTCTTTCATTAGCTGCATTTTCAACTCTGATTTTTGGACCTGTCATGGTTTATAATGGCAATGAGGAGGCCACCATAGAGCAGATAATATCTACGAGCGAGAAAGGAATACGATTCAAGGACTCGCTTTATCAATCAGACTATATGCAAAAGTTACTACAGTCTGCATTGCCATTTCTTGATAAGTTTGGATTGTTAGATGAAATGTGAAATCTTATATGTAATATTCACTCATGTAAATAAATGTTATTGATGAAAATTTGTACTAAAAATAATACAATATTTGGGGTGTCTACCTTCATTTAAATACTTTTAAGAAGGTTTATTACTGTGTGAGTGTAGACTATGCTTTGTTTGTATTTTTTCAGAATTTCAAGGACTGTTGCTCTTTCAGTTTGAATTTACTATATTTTTTATTCAAGACATGTATGCTTGGTTAAAATAAATAAAAATGTATAATAATTTATTATTTTTTTTATTAGACTTTTTTATTATAATTTCCATTTTAACTATTCCCAATACTGTTTATTTAATAAATTAACAAAATAAATCTTGTTGATGCCGAATTTGTAAATTAAATTTTTTTTAAATTATGATTTAGTTAGGAAATTTACTTTCAGCAGTTAAAAACTTAAAAAATAATACATTTTAAGTATGTTCCCCAAAAACAATTAAAATGAGGACCAAAACTATCCTGGTGGCCCATCTCTTCTTTCTTTAGTTTATTCAAAACTAGGTATTTCCATTAATATAGGAGATGTGTAATTTTGACGACTAAAAGTATCTGAACAATAGTTTTAAAAGTTCACTGTTATTTTCTGGTAAATTAAAAGTTATAGTTAATTAGCTAGCCCGGCAAATAACACGTCAACCATTGAAAAATAAAAGCATTTAAGAGTACACTATCCACCCACGCAATTTGTTCACTCAATTGGCCGGTTGGGGACACGTTTCGCTCAAGCGAATATTTACGATGTCATAAATTGTAAAAACTAATTTAGTTAATTCCCTGGTTAAACAAATGCCGGGAGTCTCAATGTTTGCTCAGTGCTACCTACTTAAAAAGGTATGCTCAGTTTAAGTAGGGAAATAGGAGCTCTCTAAAGCATTAAAAATGGTATTTATAATTTTATATAATTAATGATAAAATGGACTAAATTATACAGACTCATTAGGAATGATAAAAACTAAACATAAACTTAAAGCAAAGTTTTTTTAAAATTAAGAATTTAATTATTATAATGCTGCTTAATTGGATGTTTCCCTAAAAAAATTCATTATTTTTAAGCGACGTGTCCCAACTTAGATAGGCCCTAAAATATGCCATAAAAAATATCTTAGTTAGAGCTGACGTGTCCTTAGATCACTTTCTCGTATTTGTTCTCGACTTGTAAGCTTCTCAATTGCTGGCGATTAAGGGTTTTGGGACACCTACTCAGTACATGCATGCTGTATAAAAAAGGTTGTGTTCCCCATACGGAACCATCAAACAACTAAGTAAACCCCACAGCTGCACACCATGTCGGAAACACTCACCCACAAGGCGCCTGCTTGGCTCACCGAGGAATACGTGGAGAAGAAGCTGCGGATTTACTTCAAGGATGACTCCCTGAATGTGGAACATCTCGAGATTAAGCCTGCAATCGGCAATGGGGAGAACTACGCCAGTGTGATGACTCGTATTAATGTGGAGTTCACGACGATGGACTCAGAAGAAAGGCAGCCAGTGACATTCCTGGTGAAAACCACCTTAGCCGACAAGGATCCGGCTTCTGACTTGCTCTCGGAGTATGGAATCTACACCAGGGAAATGGACATGTACAAGCAGATTCTACCCCACTTGAATTACTTGATTAAGGAGGATATAGGGGATCCTCGGAAGATGTTTGCTGGGACTGTAGATGTGGATTGGGCAAGGAACTCTATCATCTTTGAGGATCTGTCGCTGGAGGAGTATCAGGTGGCCTGCCGGCTAAAGAAACTGGACCGTGAGCACACCCATCTGGTTCTTGAGAAGCTGGCCTTTTTTCATGCCTCCGGAGCAGCTCTGGCAGAACGTCAGCCCGGGATCTTTGAGAAGAACTACGATCGAGGGTTCTTTAACAAACACACTCGAGGCTACGAACACATCATGACGGTTCTCCTACAGGCTCTGTCCCGCTCTTTGGAGCTGAATCCGGACCTTAAAAAGAGCTATCAGTCGAAGATCGATGGCCTGATCAATCGTGTGATGGATTATGGCGAGCAAGCGGTGTCCATTAATCCTGGAGATTTTGTGACCCTGGTTCATGGTGATCTCTGGACCACCAATGTCATGTTCCAGTACGATGGAAAGAGTCATCCCACCAACGCTATCTTCATCGACTTCCAGTTCAGCGTATGGAACTCTCCGGCCATTGATCTGCACTACTTCTTTTCCACTTCCGTCCAAGAAGACCTCCGTCTGCAGCATCAGCCGGCCTTGGTGCAGTTCTATTATAACAAGTTAGTGGAGGCTCTTAAGAAGCTGAGGTTTTCAGGTCATATTCCCAGTTTGTTTGAATTCCAACAACAGTTTCGGGCCAAAGCTTTCTACGGTGAGTAAATGGAAACTGTTAATTTTTAACAGATTTTTATTAATATTCTCCTGCAGCTGCATTTGCTTCCCTGGTTTTTGGACCCACCATGGTGTACACCGGCAAGGAAGAGGCGTCTGTAGAGCAAATTATATCTACGAGCGAGAAGGGAATACGGTTTAAGAACGCTCTGTATCAGTCAGAGTATATGCAAAAAATGCTAATCTCCACATTGCCGTTTCTTGATCAGTTTGGATTGTTAGATGAAATGTAAAATCTTTAAAATAATCGTTGTTTTTTTCATAAAAATAATTAATTATTTTTAATTATGAAAGATCTTACAGAAAATTCAATAAAACAGTATCAATAATTAAAACCACTCATGTATTCCCAACTTTAAGTGCTGATTCTCTATCAGTTATCAGTGGAAAATACTTTAAATTTATTTTGTTATCAAACTACTCATGAATCTTTAAAAGCCGCACACCTTCGATTTAGAAATGCAGTTTGTAAAAACCTACTGATCGTATAATGTCCCAGGAAAGCAACTTGAAACCGCATCCAGCTCCTGCTTGGCTTACTCCTGAGTATGTGGAGGAAAAGCTGCGAGTCTACTTTAGGGATAACTCCCTCAAACTTACGAATCTGGACATCAAGCCTGCAATAGGGAACGGGGAAAACTTTTCCAGTGTGATGACTCGTATCAATGTAGAGTACACCACTAAAGGTACGAAGGATAAGCAAGCCACTAGGTTTCTGGCAAAGACCACGTTTGCCGACAAGGATCCTGCCGCTTTCATCCTCACTAGCTATGGTGTCTACATCAGAGAGATGGACATGTACGAGCGGATCCTCCCAAAGTTGGCTGCTTTGGTAAGGAACGAACTTGGCGACAACCGAAAGTTATTTGCGGCCACAGTGAATGTGGATCATGCAAGGGATTCAATCATCTTCGAGGATCTATCACTGGAGGAATATGCTGTGGCCAGCAGGCTTAAGAAACTAGATCTGGAGCACACTTACCTGGTTCTAGAGAAGCTGGCTAGTTTCCATGCTGCTGCAGCAGCGCTGGCTGAACGGCAACCTAAGATCTTTGCAGATAACTATGATCGTGGATTCTTTAATAAACACACCCGTGGTTATGAGCCTATCATGAGGAACTTGCTGCAGGCCTTGTCTCGTTCCCTGGAATTGGATCAGGATCTTAAGCAGCGTTATCAAGCGAAGATCGATCGTTTGGTAGATCGTGTAATGGATTATGGCGAGCAATCGACAACAATAAATCCCGGAGACTTTGTGACATTGATTCATGGAGATATCTGGACTACCAATGTGATGTTTCAGTACAATGGAGAGGATCAACCCTCAAATGCCATCTTTATTGACTTCCAGTTCACTACGTGGAACTCTCCAGCCCTTGATCTGCACTACTTCTTCTCGACTTCGATACGTGAGAATCTTTGCCTGGAAAAGCAATCAGAGTTGGTGCAATTCTATTTCTACAAGTTGGTGAATGCCCTTAAGAAGGTCAAGTACTCAGGCAACATTCCCAGCTTATTGGAATTCCAGCATCAGTTTCGTACTAAGGCTTTTTATGGTGAATATATTATTGCTTATTTTACGCTTCATATATAATCTTAATAAATTCTGTTCTATAGCTGCCTTTGCTTCGCTTATTTTTGAGCCAGCGATGGTGTACAACGGCAAAGAGGAGGCGTCTATGCAGCAAATCCTGTCCCTATCCGACAAGGGAATGCGATTCAAGAACGATCTATATCAGTCAGAGGAAATGAGAAGGAAGTTACATAACACACTGCCGTTTCTGGATAATTTGGGATTATTATTATAATTATTATTAATGAAATTGTTGAATATTAATGAAGTTGTTTATTTTTTTTTAAATAAAAAAGATTGTCATGGCCACATTGCGTATACGCAATTTAAAATATTTAATAAATGATATCGTTCACTTTGAGACGTACAAGGCGAAGTTCTACTCTTACATATCCTGTTTTCCTTTACATTTTAATTACGATTTTGTTAATAATTATTAAGCTGACTTTATCAGCTGATAACAAACGAATATATAAATAATGGAGTGTTTATTTATTTCAAAGGCGTTACCTTGATAGCGCTGAGAGCCCTAATTTACTATTTTTAGTGCGAAAAGTCAACAATAAAAGTTTTTTTTTCCATATCTAAATATGTGACATTAATTTAGCAGTGATGATAAGGTGGGAAATACTGCTTACAGAATTTCGGATTCACGACCCGATGATACACTTATTAAATTATTATTAATTTACTAGCTTTTTTCGAAACACAAAAAATATTAAATGGGAGCAATAAGGCCTCAAAAAATATTCTTAATTGGATATTGAATTTGTTGTAAACTAGCAAAGGCGTAAAATTTGATTTAATAATTCATTATTAATGTTCAATATATATTAAAGTTTTCGGGTCACTAAACATACATCCATAATCTAAACTTTTCTTTCAAAAACGCGTTTTAGAGATTAAAATATCAGCACTTCATATTTTAAGAGTTTCCAAGAATTAGAATTAATTTCTCATTAAGCGTTAGACTTGCATAAACAATAAAAAGCAAATGTGCATTGCTATAAATTTATTTACACATTCGGCTAGACGAGTGTTGTTTGCACAAGATACTGGCACTGCACTTATCGTGTGCATCCAAGGCTGTATAAAACCGGGAGACCCCGGTAGTGGCACCACAGAAAAAAACGCTTCGAGCTAAGGTTAAGACCATGCCTGAGGAAACTATAGCACACAAGACCCATCCGGCGCCTGCCTGGCTTAATTCGGACTACGTCCAGGATAAGCTCCGCATCTACTTCCAGGACAAATCTCTCAAATTGGAGAATCTAAACGTGAAGCCAGCCATTGCTAATGGCGGAAACTACGGCAGTGTGATGACACGCATTAATGTGGAGTACAACACGAAGGAGTCGAAGGGCAAGCAGGCCACCACCTTCCTCTCAAAGACCACGTTTGCTGACAAGGATCCCGCTGGGGACGTGCTCATCCACTATGGCGTGTACACAAGGGAAATGGATATTTACGAACAGATCCTGCCCCAACTGGCGGTTCTGATTAAGAAGGAGCTGAAGGATCCTAGGAAGATGTTTGCTGCCACCATGAACGTGGACCGCGAACGGGACTCCATTATCTTCGAGGACATGTCGCTAGAGCACTATACTGTGGCCGATCGCCGTAAGAAACTAGATATGGAGCACGCTCACCTGGTCCTAGAAAAACTAGCCAAGTTCCATGCAGCTGGAGCAGTGCTTGCAGAGCGACAGCCTGGGATCTTCTCAAAGAACTACGATCGAGGATTCTTTAACAAACACACACGTGCCTATGGTCCCATCATGACGAACCTCCTAGAGGCCTTGTCGCGATCTCTTAGCACGGATCCGGATCTGGGTCAGCTTTACAAGGCCAAGATCGATCGGCTGGTGGATCGTCTGCTGGACTATGGCGAGCGATCGACAGCTATAAATCCGGGAGACTTTGTGACTCTGGCTCATGGAGATCTCTGGACCACTAACTTCATGTTCCAGTACGATGCGAAGGATGGTCATCCCACGAATGCCATCTTTATTGACTTCCAGTTCAGCGTGTGGAACTCGCCGGCCATTGATCTTCATTACTTTTTTGCCACCTCGCTGCAGGATAATCTTCGCCTGGAACGACAGATTGAATTGGTGCAGTTCTATTACTATAAGCTGGTGGAGGCTCTCAAGAAGTTGAAGTTCTCGGGAAGGATTCCCAGTTTGTTTGAGTTTCAGTTGCAGTTTCGTGCCAGGGGATTTTATGGTGAGTAGAAAAAGTTATTTGACATTAGGAATATATATTTAAATCAGATTTCTATCCACAGCTGTCTTCTGTTCCTTGGTCTTTGAACCCGTGATGCAGTATGATGGCAAGGAGGATGCCTCCATTGAGCAGATTCTGTCCAGTTCAGCGAGTGGCATGAGGTTCAAGGATTCCGTGTACGAGTCCAAGGCGATCAAAAAGAAATTGTCCATCATTCTGCCTTTCCTTGATCACTTGGGCCTACTTGATGATATGTGAAAGTGTGTCAATAGTTTAAGTAAACAAAATGTTATAGTACTCGTTAAGGTAGTTAAAAACCCCTATTAAAACTGTATATAAATTTTCTTGGAATCCCAACTATCAGTAACTTTTATTTGGACAAGGTCTGAAATAAACCCAAAGTGCTTTGATAGGAATACACTTCTAGTGGTGCAGTTTACTAAGTCGCAATTCGATATCAGCAGATAGTGTTAGTAATTATTTTTTGAGGGTCATAACTGACCTTTTCACGCGAAAATGGCATTGTACTTGACTGATAACAGAAGGATCTGCACTTGACTCTGTCGTAGATAAGACTAAGCCCTCGCCAAACAAAAATAAAAATCTCAGATGCCGTCACGTTACATGCCCTTGAGTCATGGCGAAATAGAAGTAAGTCCGAAACGCAAAAAACACAGCTGTCCGGAGAATAAAAGCTAACTTTTACAGTGGGCTATAAAGTTTATAGTATAAACTAATCAAGAAAAGGTGCTTTAAAAAATCACCATCTGTAGGTAAATACTATATTTGTTTTGAAAATATAACCCCTGACGTTAGCTGAGAATGTATAATAAACGAAACACGTTTTCTCAATTGACTGAGAAGCATAAAAAAAAATTAATATTAAACTATTAAATATAACTGAGCCCAAGTTTTCACTTTTGTTTGGAAATATACTCTACCTTTGGGTAGAATAAATATTTATCGGACTTAAAATGTTTATTATAATTTTCAAAAATATTATTTTGATTTATTTTGAATGCTTTTAAGGTGATATTTTTCTAATATTCAATGAATAATAAGACATAAATCAAAATTTGCTAGCTTTTTGAATTAGAAACCTATTTTAAACCGCAAGAAATGTTTTAAATAATAGTAATTTTTAATTTGAATTGAACTTTTTTGTATTTTAAATGCTTGGAAAATTATTCTGTATAGAGGTTAGGAATAAAAGACAGACATCTGTCTGCCTTTCAGTCGGTGACGTCTAGAAGACCGGTCCTGTCGAAGCGTGGCAGCATGATCTTGAGATTTTCTTGCAGCCTCTTGTTATGGTACAGCACTTTCCGGAAGTTCCTTCCTCGTTCATCATCCTTCATCAGAGCATTAAAATCGGCGTCATCCGTCTGATCGTTTGTCAATATGGCCTGGCAGGTTAAGGCTACGGTGACGGCTGTTAAAATACAGATAAAACAATTAAATATGTTTTGTTATTGATTATTTTTTTTTTAAAAGATTTCTTACCGAAAAATCCCCCCTTCTCCAGCTGCAGGACGAGCTGTCGCAGGGTCGGCGTGTATCCGCCAAATTTGAGATCTTTCAGCGTCTCCACCAGCACCGTGTGGTAATACTGAATCAGTGCCTCTTGGTGCTCATACCGAATAGCGGGTTGCACCGAGGTATTAAAGAAGTAGTGCAGGTCCACCGCCGGCGAGGACCAGCTACAGAACTGGAAGTCGATGAGGATCATATCCAGGGGCTCCTTCCTCTCTCCGTAACGCATCATCACGTTGTTCACCCAGTAATCGCCATGTACCAGAGTGTTGAACTGACCCGGCTGGGGATCGTAGACCCGCGTGGAGTACTCCATCACTCGCTTTCGCAACTCCCTCAGCTTCCGCGCGTAGTTATCTCCCAGTTCGGGACATGTGGCTGCAAAGTCTGCTGCCACATCACACAAATTTTCAAATAAGGGGGCAAATCCCTTGGTGTGACGATTGAAAATGCCATGATCGAACTTGGTCAGTATTCCGGGATTTCGTTCATTCAGGACAGCGGCGGCGGCATGCATCTTGGCCAGCTTTCGGAGACTCAGGCGAGTGTGTTCCAGATCGAAACCGATGAGGCGATCGGCCAGCACATGCTTACTCACAGCCAGATCCTCGAAGATGATGGCTTCGTGCTCGTAGTCCACATGCAAAGTAGTGGCGAAGAGCTTCTCCGGCTGGCGAGTCTCTCCGATGAGGGCGCTCATCTGGGGCAGCACCTTCTCATACATCAGCATCTCCGTGGTGCTGACCTGGTACTTGGAGAATATGCCCGAGGCAAAGGGATCATTCTCGTACGTAGTCTTCACAATATAGTATTCAATTTCCGGAGTTTTTGCGGACGATCTCAAGAAGAAAACTTTGACGCGGGTCATAACACTGGCATAGTTATCACCCTTGGCGGTGGCGGGCTTGATATCCAGCTCGGTAATCCTCAGGCCGGGATCCTTCTTCAAATCCCTGAGCAGGGGCTCCAGATAGGATTCATCTAGCCAAACGGGCGCCGGATGGAAGTCTTTGGTCTCTTGCTCTTTACCCTGTTCCACCATGATGTTCACTTGAGTTCTGAATCGCCGCTTTCCGCCGGAGGCACAATTTATACGCGAACTGACGCTACAATCTCGATGTCGTCGCCAGATTCCACATTATGGTAGCCGTAAAGCAACCCGACTCAGACAATTACGTAGCACCTATCTACGTTAGAGGTTTGCGAGCACGCGAATTGTATCTGAAAGTATATCTGGGAGCAGCACCAGATTAAGGAAGCGCCCAGAGGCGTGTGAGATAGCGACGTATACACTCTATATGATATGATGTAAGTGTGCCCGCCGTAAATCAAGCAAAAATCTGCTGACGTGGCGTTTAAAGATCACTCTCGTTCCCGCACAAAATTAATCTACCTTCGCAAGTCATAAATCCGTCTGTTAATTTGCATAACAAAGTCCCAGCAAACACAGATAGATTTCAGTGTTTCACTGGTTTGTGGATCTATTTTCCGACTTACAGTTGAGCTGGTTGTTTCTGGATTCGGAATTTTGCAAATAATGCTCGGAAAGGTGGTTTTGAATTTCACAAGGATTTGTCAAATAGAAAGAACGAGAACAAAAACAAATAAGGAGCTCTGATTGTAAGTTAGGGAGATAATGTTACCACTACTTACTTGCATACTTTCCCGGGCAAGCGATAAGCATTAAGATTTTTAAACAAACGATAAGGTGGGTGGCTACTACGTTAGTGGGTACTACGTTAAAGTACACCTAAAATTAAATTGTGGCTAAATTTATTAGGAGTCTAAATACTGCAGACTTTTAGGCAAGAAGAGAAAGACTTTTGAAAACAATTCTTAAACAAGGTCCATAGAAACAAGCCAAGAAGTTGAATATATTATATATAGCAGAAATTCTGAAGAATATCTTTAACATTTAAAAATGGCTTGCAGAGGAACGTTTTTTATCATAAATATTTAAGTGAGTGCAACACTGCGTATGAGTAATGCATTTTAAATCGAACCTTCGGTAATAAACCTTTTTTTTCTATATGTGTATCTCTTACTTGTAAAATACTGGAAATAAAAGCGGTGCACTAACCTCAGCTATAAAAAAAGCTTTCTGAAAATATACCTTATGCGACAAGCTTAAAAATTATTATGCTTATCTTTATTACTTATTATTTATTATTTATTAAACAAAACCTTTAAAAATAAGTTTAATAAATATAATATGTTTTCATTAAAAACTAGCAAAGATATGTATTTATTTTTTATTTTTTCTAATGAACTTTATTTAGAAGTCCTCATGTGCGTACAACACGGCGTATGGGCAATGCATTTTAAATTAAACATTTGGCAAACTGCCAATTAATTTTATATATAAAATTCCATTTAAAATAACTTAACATTTTCTAAACTTAATCACGAAACTTAATATATTTTAAAGAAAAATAATATATTTTAGTTATAGCTGCTCCTTTTGTGCCTCCTCAGCAAGTTTGGTTAACTTCCAGCAGCCCCTTCCTATCGAAAAACGGGACCAGTGCCTGAAGGTTCTGCTGCACTGTGGGATTGTTATACAATCGATTTTTAAATCGGATGCCACGCTCGTCGTCATTCATCAGGGCATTGAAACAGGCATCTGTAGGATCTTGGCTGATCATTACGGGTTGCACCACAACCGTAGAGTGCATGGCTGCCAAAAAAGAGAGATGCCAAAGTCAAATATTTATACCAAAAACACCCCTAAAGATAACACTTACCGAAGAAGCGCTTCTGCTCCACCTGCTGCTTGAACTGATGCAGACTGGGAATGGGATTCTGGCTGTAGTCAAGCTTCTTTAGAGTTTCACGGAAGATGTTGTGGTAGAACTGGAAGAGGCTATTCTGCTGTTCCCGTCGCAAGGGTTCCTTTAAGGAGGTGTTGAAAAAATGATGCAGATCAATGCAGGGCGAGCCCCAGAAGGAGTACTGGAAGTCAATAAGCAATACATCCACGGGTCGTCCCGTTTGCGGGTCATATTTAAACATCACATTGTTAGTCCACACATCTCCGTGGGCAAGGACATTCACGTGGCCAGCCGTGGGCTCAAAGCACTCCTTCCCAATATCCATGTAGTGGGGTGCCAGGGCGAAGAGCTTCTCTGCATAGTGGGCCAGCTTGGGCACCTTGCTCATCCATCGGGCGGCGGCCAGAAGGCCACCCACAAAGTAGCCACTGTACGCATTCGTATATTTGTTAAAGAACCCTCGGTCGTAGCCCTCCAGGGAGCCCTTTTCCCGTTCATTTAGCACCGCCGAGGCCGCATGGAACTTGGCCAGTTTACGGAGGATGAGGTGAGTGTGCTCCTCGTTGAGGCGACGCACTCGATCAGCCATCACATAGCCAGCCACGGAGAGATCCTCAAAGATAATGGCCATGCGCTCACGATCCACGAAAATGGCCGTGGGAAATATCTTTTCGGTGTCTCCGATCTCAATTAGGAGATCCTTCAGCTTGGGCAGCACCTCCTGGTAAATGTTCATCTCGCGATTGTAAATGTCATAGGGAGCCATCAGCTCCTGAGTCAGCTCATCGTCATCGATTTCTGTCTTTACGATCAGGTTTTGCAGGTGTTCCTCCTCCTCCTCCTCCTCCTTGAAAGATGAGAGCTTGAAGCTTACTCTCACTCGGGTCAGCACTCCGCCGTAATTTTCACCGGGTCCCAAAGCTGGATTAATCTCCAGTCGGGTTATGGTTAGACCTTCATCCTTGTAGTGGGAGCGCAGGGCGTGCTCGATGTACTCGTGGGTCAGCCACTCGGGTGCCGCTGCCATTTTGTGCTATGTATTTTAAGTTCCCGAAACGAATAATGAACTCAGACGTGAATTTGCCAGCTTTTATACAAACCTCCAGAAGCTGCCAAGGTGAGATGCTGCTCTAGATGTATGTGCAATTGTGATGCACTTGGAGAAAAGAACTTAGATGATCTAAATTAAATATGGAGTGAAGTTGGGTGTAAAATAATAACTAAAAACAAGATTGAAATGATATGCCAAATTAAGCATTTTCCATAACAAATTTAGAATGTTCCACTTTAAATAATATAGCTATGAAAAATTAAGAGTTTCTCGCTAGATATTGCACTTAATTTCACATTTATTTTTATAAACAAGCGCTTAATAAATTTAGTTTTATATTTAAGCTGTAGCTCAGCTAACATAGCTGGAAATTGAATATAATCCTTTTAATATATTCCCAAACTAAAAACTTCATTGTTATTTTCCCAAAGTGTACCTGACACTCGTCTCTATATGCATCTCGGTACTCCTGGATAAGTTTGACGCACTCGGCTTTTATGTCCGGGCAAACATTTGATAAGGAGGCCCATGTCTGGGCCTGTATTATTTGCTTCTGTAATTATCTCCGATTGGCAACAGGTCTCGAATATGCGTATCGTGTGCCAAGCAGGGTGCCATTGACCAACACTGCCATGCTCTCAGGTCTCTTAGATATGATATCTTTGGGTTTATTGGCTTGAGAAAGAGTGCTGTTTCCCCTCATAATATCCCATAAAATATACAGGAAAGCTTTCATTTAGCTCATGTATTATCCCATTGAGAATTCAAAAGATTAAGGCCTATTCTCGTATTCCGTCTTAAGTTTTTTCAGGCTACTATCACGCTCATTCCCATTCATCGTCATAATTCTCACCTTCGACAGCTTACGTAAATAGTAATAATTTATATGGATACCTATTACTCTCAAAGGTTTCATGATGACATTTTATCTCACAGACACAGAATGACACTGTGCCAACAAGTGTTTTGTTTGTCCAGACTCCCTTAGTAACTTTTTCAATATTTAAGTAGACTTTGTAAGCCTTTAGGATATATTTATATAATTTGATATTTCCTTTGTCAGAGCTTACAAAATATTGTAAAATATGTAATATTTTTTAAGGTTTTCTTACTGCTGACGTACTTTTAGAAGGTTATAAATAACTAATCTATTTTCTGAAAGTTTCATTTACCATACGTAAAATTTAATAAATACTATTTTTATTATTTCAAATACCTTGACGGGTTTCTGGCTAGGAACCATTCATTTGCCTGATGACTTTCACTAACGTAGTGCTAAGCATTTATTATAAGGTGGTAAGCCATTCAGAAAATAGTTTAAACACTCATGTTTACCTAGACAAAACTATCTTAGTTTATCAGTAATGAGCTGACAAAGTTTAAAAAGCAAACATTTTAATTCTATTTGTAGTTTAATTAATTATCAAATATAAATCTGGTCATATAATATATAAATAAAATCACTGTATTCATCTTTTGAATTTGTACGGATTATAGACAAAGAGCTATTTTAAAGATTTTCTACTGTTCTCTTCATATTTTTTTTGTCATAATGGATAATAAATATACAAATTTCAATTATATATTTTTACTTTATTCAAATGTTTTCTTTATCTTTATTAAAAAAAGGTACAAAATTCCTTTAGAAAATTAATTAAATATTTAATTTATATTTAAAAGCGATTTGTATTTTATTAAAATTAAATATTAGGTTTTATCCATTAAATACAATACAAGAAAGTCAAAACTCCCTTTAAACAAGCTTAGTATTTTTTAGAACTTCGCAAAAAACCGTTTATGATTTTGAAATTGTATATTTTTCGTATATCCCTTAATATTTCGCCGCTTCTGACGTTAGTAGAACTCTGACATATCACTCGGCTGAGTGATGATTTTGCAGGGAATCGCTTGGCGTTTCTGCCCCATGTGCACTGGGGCAATTAATGGAAACCAAACATTTGTGCAGCCCTAGGTCCACAACAAGTGCTATAAAGATTAACGGGGCTTGCTCTCGACAAACTCAAACAAATCGCAATTAGACGGTAGCCAGGGCGTGGGCGGTGGGATCCACATCCGTATCCAGACTGAGATTTCAGTCTCAAGCCGACGACCAATAAAAAGTAATATGTTTGCTCAGCGGGTCGGGCCGTACACTCGCTCACAGCTATAGGATCTTTGGGTTTATGACTAAATATACATATCTAAATCACAATTGTGATGGGACACGTACTGAAGAGGGTTGTATACATAGGCGATGGGAACACTTTCGAGGCAGCTGAAAATTTTGCCATAAAAGCAGCCCTGCTCCGATTTTTTAAAACAATATCGTTTAGCAGTCGTTGGGTCTCAGTTGCAGCACAGATCACTCTCAGTATGTCGGTTTCGGATCTAATTGGTGCCCTCGATGCCATTCCCAAGCTCAGCACAGCTCCCAGTTCTACTCAGGAGTCAGTCTTCCTGGATGCCCCCGAGTGGCTAACGGAGGCCTATTTGCAGGATGCCCTGAGGAAATACTACAATGATCGCAGAATCAAAATCAATTGGGTGAAAGTAAACCCTGCCCTAGGCAAAGGCGAGAACTATGGCGGAGTCCTGACCCGTGTAAAAGCACAGTTCACCCGAAGTGATGGCAGCGCCCAATTGGGTCACTACATAGTCAAGTCCACTTTCGAGGGCAATGACTTTGCCCAGAGCACCATGGAGCCCTATGACATCTTCAACAGGGAGATGGAGATCTACGAGCAGGTCCTACCCAAGCTGAAGGCTCTCCTGCGGGAGATCGGTGACACAGAGCAGATCTTTGCCGAGACAATGGCCGTGGACATTGAGAACTCATCGCTGATCTTCGAGGACCTGAATGCACGAGGCTTTACTATGCCCGATCGCTTGAAAGGATTGGACATGAAGATCACCCGTTTGGTGCTCCGTAAATTGGCCAAGATGCATGCCACTTCGGCGGTGATGAATGAGCGTGAGAACCGTGTCCTGGAGCGTTACGATCGAGGGTTCTTCAACAGATACACCGACAACTATGCTCCGGCCTTTGTGGGCATGCTTCAAGCGGCAACTCGTCGGGTGGCCCAGTGGCCAGGATACGAAAAGTATGCCGCAAAGATGGAGGCTTTGGTGCCCATCTACATGGAGCTGGGAAAGCGTATCTTTGACATCTCGCCTGGGCACATAAATGTCCTGGCTCACGGCGATCTCTGGACCAACAATGTTCTCGTGAACTATGACAAGGAGACAGGAGAGCCACTTGATGCCATCATCATAGACTTCCAGTACACGGTTTGGGGATCGCCGGCCCTGGATCTTTTCTATCTTCTGAATACCTCGCTGGAATTTGATCTCCACAAGAACCATCAGGAGGAGCTGATAGCCTACTACTTTGGCGTCTTCTCCGAGACACTGAAGAAACTGCAGTACCAGGATGTCGTTCCAAGTTTGCATCAGTTCCATCAGCAGATTCTGGAAAAGAAGTTCTACGGTGAGTTTGAGGTTTTCTGGAAACTGAATGTTTTGTGACTAATCTGGAAATATATTTATAATTATTTAGCTGCTCACACTTCCATTTCGGTGTTGCCCATTCAGCGAAATGTGGAGACCGACAATGCGGATTTTAATGCCTTGATGGAGACCAACCAGCGGGCTATAAATTTCAAGGATGCGTGCTATAGGAACCCAATTTCCGAGAGAGTTTTGCGGGAGCTTCTGCCCGGGTTCGATGCCGAGGGTTTGCTTGATGGAGATCAGTGAGATGAGATATAGAAACATACACAGTGTTTTATAGTACATATTAGATAAATTTCTTATTGTTATATAGAGATATACTAGACCAAATCATATTATATATGTAAATAGGTTAGGTTACTTAAAGGCAACTGTATACTCCACTTAAAAATATTACACCTCTTTATAAATGGGTATTAAAAGACATATATATTCAGTACATATACCAATACATGTAGTACAATGTATAATAAATTACAAGTTATTAAAAGAATTTTTAAAAACATTGGGGCATCAACTGGAAAAGCTTGTTTAGTAGTTGGCTAACGTGGAAATGAATGGATTGGATCTATCTATAACTAATCTAATCAGTTTTTTACAATATAAAAATAGTGATAAGAAACTTTAATAATTGGAAAGATACTTAAAGTGCATTGATAATGATTGTTTTGTGTTAAAGTGCTTATAGTAAATGAACTCTTCAGTAAGGGTAAGTGCTATATATAAATACGGAAGGACTATACTATAAATATTGATATATTTTCCCTATTTTATTTAATTTAGTATAGCAGATGTTTTAATAAATAATATAAATATAATAAAAACCCTAAGGTATAGTTAAAATTTCATTACTTTTATAATAAAAGTTTTATTAGATAATCAGAGGCCCAACCCCTGTAACTGATTAAAGATAACCGATTGTTTGCTGATCAGTAAACAATAATGCAAAAAGCTTGCGATTAAACATTCTGAAAGCTCCGGACTTTTGCTTAAAATGAGCCAAGCCCTCGATCGTATGCCCCATTACCAATTGCAAGTGCATTCAGAATAGTTATAGATTGTGAAATTATAAACCAAAATGACTGACAAAGTAGATACTGAGCAGTTCAATGACGACGAGTTGGAGGCACCAGCTTGGCTGAATGCCCAGTTTCTGCAAACGATTCTGAGCACGTACGAAGAGGCTCCAGAGCTGAAAGTGCTAGATCTGAAGATCACACCAGCCAGCTTCCAGGGAGATCACTATGCTAGCGTCATGTTCCGCACCAAAGTGGATTACTCTACTTCGAAGGGAAAGTTCACCAAGCCGCTGATCATCAAGACAATGCCGGAGCAGGAGGGCCACAAGAAGGATATGCTTGCGGAGTCGCATCTCTTCGAAACGGAAATCGGGATGTACTGCCAGGTCCTGCCGGAGTTCGAGCGGGTCCTTCGGGAGGCGGGAGATAATACTAAGCTGTATGTGCCGTGCATCTATCACAGTCTGGAGCCGCGTCAAGTGATGATTTTCGAGGATCTGGTGCCGCAGGGATACTCGGTCATCCGGGATCGTCCTGTCACAGAGGACGAAATGAAGTGTGTGTTCTCTAAACTGGCTAAGTGGCATGCGGTCAGCATGAAGGTTATATACGAGCATCCCGATTTTCTTAAGGAGTTCAAGTACGGCCTTTTTGACCTGCCCACATTCAAGGCGGATCCCTTTATTACCACCGGCATGGCCAGCTTCATCGATATGCTGGACAAGCTGCCGGATCTGAGAAAGTACAAACCGCATTTTGAGAAAATCAAGGACAAGTACCTGCAGCGCCTAGAGGTGGAGATGCAGGAATTCCACAAATATCGTAGAAATGACAATTATTATGTGCTGTGTCATGGTGACTTCCATCTACGCAACATGATGTTCAAGCACAACAAGAAAACGGGCGCCTTCGAGGATGCCATGCTGGTGGACTTCCAGATCAGTAATTTGTGTCCCATTACCGTGGACTTGACCTATTCCATCTATATGCTAATGGAGCCGGAGCAGAGGCGTGAAATGGGAAGGGATCTGATTAACTATTACCTAACGGAGCTAGTGGCCACTCTGAAGAGTATTGGCTACAAGGGTGCTATGCCTACGCAAGCGGGACTCTGGCAGCAGATTCATCAGAATAAGTATTATGGTGAGTTGAGTAAGAAGGATTACTTAATGGTCTCTAATTTAATAATCTTTGCTTGTAGATTTCTTTTTGATTAGCACTTTCCTGCCTCTCATCTTGGCTATCAAATCGAATAGCTCCAAGATGCACGATCTGATCCAAAACCCAGAAGCTCGAGAGAAGACCTACTTTTTGGACACGTATGTGAAGGATGTGACAAAGCTTTTGCCGAAATTCGAAAAACTGGGCTACTTTAAGGGGCTTTAATATGTAGAGTTAGGTTTTGACTAATGAATTTCTTTAATTACAAGTGAAAATAAATTCAGAATTTATATTTAAGTACAACTTTTGATATGAAACAACTTGTATTCGTACTTAGATTATTTTCAAGTTGAAAGAAAATATCTAATTCGATAACAGTGTTATTCAATGTGACTGTTGTAATTGTTGAAGTGTTATTATTGATTAAAATATATATTATACAAGACGCCTACCTACCTGACTATTTGTCATAACAAAGAGCTTGAGTTGAGTGAACGCTTCAGGAAAACGAGTTTTATAGTTTCAAGATCAGCGGGTCAATTTTACAAGTAATAGAAAAAGCAATGATAATGTGCTTATTTTTACATATTTCTATAGCAAAAGGTTTTATAAATATCTCTCAAACGAGCCTTATAGGATCATGGTAAAGATTGAAAATCTTCTAGAATGTTCTTATAGATTCAAAAACTCACAATGAAGGATCATTTTCAGTTTGATAAGATAACGAATTTCACCAAAAATTGGAGTATAAGGAAATATATTTAAATCTACCAAAAACCCTTGCAAAAGCTTACAAAAAGCTTGCTAAATTTTATATAAAACGAAGGCACTTGTAGACTCTGTTCTCACAACAAGTTTGCTTACTTTTCTGAGTAGTTCTAGCGATCACAGGTGTTGCGATAAGAGTAAATAAAATGTCTGAAAATGTAGATACTGAACAGTTTAATGCCGATGAGCTACAGCCGCCAGAATGGCTAAATTCTGAGTTCATAACCGAAGTTCTGAGCAAATATGAAAAGGTTCCCGAGCTAAAGGTAACCGATTTGAAGATATCCCCTGCTAGTGCCCAGGGAGACCATTATGCCAGCGTTATGTTCCGGGCCAATGTCGAGTATACGACGCCGAAGGGCAAGTTCGTCAAAGCACTGATCATCAAGACAATGCCCGAGTTGGAGGGTCACAAGAAGGATATGCTGAGCGAGTCTTACGTTTTCACAACGGAAATCGGAACGTACTCCAAGGCTTTGCCCGAGTTCGAGAGGATATTGCGAGAGGCAGGAGATAATACTAAACTGTATGTGCCCTGCCTGTATCACAGCTTAGAGCCGCGTCAGGTGATGATCTTCGAGGATCTGGTGCCGCAGGGCTACTCCGTCGTCCGGAATCGTCCTGTCACCGACGAGGAACTGAAGACGGTCTTCGCCAAGCTGGCGAAATGGCATGCAGTCAGCATGAAGGTGCTCAATGAGGTAACTATATGGCATTTATTAATTTAAACTCCTGCTAATCCTTCCACTCCATTAGAAACCTGATTTCCTGAAAGACTTCAAATACGGCGTCTTTGAAATGCCCACCATCGAGACGGATCCCTTTGTGACCACTGGAATGGATCGCTTTATAGAAATGCTGGATCAAAAACCCGAATTCAGGAAGTACAAGCCGCACTTTGAGAAGGTTAAGGATGTGTACTTATCGCGTTTGACCGATGAAATGCGGGAATATCGGAAGAATAGGAGAGACGATGGATACTATGTCCTTTGTCATGGGGACTTTCATCTGCGCAATATGATGTTCAAGGAGAACAAGCAGACGGGTGCTCCCGAGGACGTTATGCTTGTAGACTTTCAGTTCTGCAATATCTGTCCTATTACCGTGGACTTAACATACTCCATCTATATGCTAATGGAGCCAGAACAGCGCAGGGATATGGGCAAAAACCTTATCCACCATTATTTTACAGTTATGGTGGAAACTCTAAAAAAGATTGGCTATAAGGCAGAGATGCCAACTGAAGCTAGGCTCTGGGAACAAATTTATCACAATCGTTATTATCGTAAGTACAAAACATATATTTTTAAAGTTCTTAGACAAACTTTAAACTTTACAGATTTCTTCATGATAAGCACTTTGCTTCCCATGATGCTGGCGATTAAATCAAATGCCTTGAAAATGCATGATCTGATCCAGGATCCGGAAACTCGCCGGAAGTCTTACCTACTGGAGCAATATGTCAAAGATGTTGCAATGCTTTTGCCTAAATACGAGGAACTGGGCCACTTTAAGGATCTTTGATATATACTTTAAGTTATTGTTGTAGCAATTTCATGTGTAGGAAATACATTTATTAAAGTTCTTATCAGTTAAAGAATTATTTTTTTTATTTTTTACAAAAATACAAATTGTAAAGAAGCCTTCAGTGATAATAGCCTGATAGGAACTCGAAGGTTACCTTTATTGTTCTTATTATATGGTTATTTTTGGGTAATTGATTTAATTTTAGCTCACAGAGAATATCAGAAGTTTAAAGCCAAAACTTAATATTGAAGAAATTAATTAAATCAAATAAAGAAATCTCAAGATTTTAGATTTCTATTTGGCTGCTATATTTCTGCTTGATATTTTGCTCATTATTAGTAATATTTGTATTGTCACGCTGTTTAAGTAAAAACTGGAGGTACTCACGAAAGCTTTTATTGTTTAAACTATTGTTGAAAGCTTTAATACTAGGATGACATTCATGCTCATTCAGCAGAATTGTTAACATCAATAGAATGACAATGAGTTTTACAATAAATTTTCAATTACAAGTATTTCAACCAGAGCCTGAAAGTGTCGACAGAAAAAGATTTGCCACAGATAAGCTCTCTTAAAAAATGTTTAAATTGAGCGGAAAAGTTTATAATTCCTGCACCATTCGATAGATCACTTCTCCGACTAGTTATAGATTAGCAAGCAAGCCACAAAACTTGGACACGGAACAATTCAATGACGACGAGCTTCAGCCGCCAGAATGGCTAAATTCTGAGTTCATAACCGAAGTTCTGAGCAAATATGAAAAGGTTTCCGAGCTGACAGTAATTGATTTGAAGACATCACCTGCCAGTGCCCAGGGAGATCACTATGCTAGCATCATGTTTCGGACCAAAGTGGAGTATACGACGGCAAAGGGAAGGTTTTCCAAATCGCTAATTGTGAAAACTATGCCCGAGCTGGAGGGTCACAAGAAGGATATTCTTAGTGATTCGCATTTATTTGCCACCGAAATAGGGATGTACTCCAAGGCTTTGCCAGAGTTTGAGAGAATATTGAGAGAAGCAGGAGATAACACCAAACTCTATGTTCCCTGCATCTATCACAGTCTGGAGCCGCGTCAAGTGATGGTCTTCGAGGATCTGGTGGCACAGAATTACGCGGTCATTCGAAATCGTCCTGTCAAAGATAATGAGCTGAAGATGGTGTTCTCCAAGTTGGCCAAATGGCATGCTGTTAGCATGAAAGTTCTGAATGAGGTATTTGTATACTTATATATATTGAAATTATCAGTCTTATATGCCTCATTTCCAGCAACCGGATTTCCTTAAAGACTTCAAATATGGCGTGTGGGACATGTCCTCCTTCTTGAACGATCCCATAGTGACCGCAGGAATGCCCAACTTTTTGAATATGCTGGACAAGGTGCCAGATCTCACGAGGTACAAGCCATACTTTGAGAAAATCAAGGAGAATTACATGGAACGCATGGGGGAGATGATGCTGGAGTACCGCACAAATCGGCAATCCACTGGATACTATATCCTGTGTCATGGCGACTACCATATCCGCAATATGATGTTCAGAACTAACAGCGACTCTAAACTATCCGACGACGTTATGCTGTTGGATTTTCAATTTAGCAATCTATGTCCCATCACCGTGGACCTTATCAACTCAGTCTATATGCTGATGGAACCAGAGCAACGTTGGGATCTGGGAGAGGAATTTATTAATTACTACTTCTCCATCTTAGTAGAAACCTTGAAGAAAGTGGGCTACAAAGGCGAGATGCCCACGCAGAGTGGGTTATGGGAGAAAATACGCAGGCACAAATATTATGGTAAGTAAAATAATTTGAATTTAAAGACTACTACGAGCAATCGAAATTAAATAATATTTTTCTTCCAATTCAGACTTTTTTCTGGTAATTACCTTTCTGCCTATGATTCTGGGAATTAAAACGAACAGTCTTAAGTTGTCCGAATATTTTTCGGATCCTGAGACGAAACGAAACACTTACTTCACGGATGCGTATCTTGAAGATGTCCGGAAAATTTTACCTAAATTCGAGGAAATGGGCTACTTTGAAAATCTTTAAATCTGTGATTATTTCTTAAATAAATATTCATAAAAGAATAATAAAATATTGAGATTAGCCACTTATCCCAGCAAACACAATTACTTGCCAATTCATTGACAATTGCTATCGCTGGGGACTACTTCAATTTTCAGCTAATTGTCTAAGTCTTATCAGGTATTGTTTGTGGTTGTATTTAATCAGGGAAACGTTTGAACTAAGAGCTAAAAAGCTTTTTGGCTAACAATATAGTCATGCTTACTGAACAAGCACAAATGAAATATCATGGCAAGAATCTAGACTGATATCTAGAGTATCAAAAAAATTATTATTAATTTCAGTTCATTTTGGTGAAATTAATGTTAATTAATATTTAAGTTTAAAATGGTATAAATATACTTATACCATATAGTAAAATATTTTATTAAATATAAATCAAAGGATTAAAAGGTTTTTAAGAGGATTTTAATAAATATAAAATTAAAAATAAAAAAATAATTATAAATATATAAAAGTTTTAAATGGTATGAAATCATTTATTTGGAAAGTAGTAAACTTTTTAATTACGTATGTATAAATTAAGGAATAAACCTTTTACTGAGCTTTGTAAAGCTTCTATTGATAAGATATAGCCACTATTTCACACTCAATCGTAAAGTAACAGAAAAAGCTTAAAAAGCTCTTGATGAAATGTTTAAAAACAGTGTACCGCAGTCACTGTTTACCCATAACCAGATCGTAAGTTAAACGGACTTGTTCATTGCACAGTGAAACCGCGAGTAAAATGCCAGACAACACAACAGATACGGAATACAACGCCGACGAGCTGGAGGCGCCGTCTTGGCTGAATTCCCAGTTCATACAGAAGGTTCTCAGCGACTCTGAGAAGTCACCGGAACTGGTGGTCACCGAACTGAAAATCACTCCCGCGAGTGCCCAAGGCGATCACTATGCCAGTGTCATGTTCCGAACTTCGGCGGAGTACACCACTGCTAAGGGACGCTTCTCAAAGTCCCTGATCATCAAGACAATGCCCGAGGAGGAGGGTCATAAGAAGGATTTTCTTTCGCAGTCTCATCTATTCTCAACAGAGATTGGCATGTACAGCAAAGTGCTACCCGAGTTTGAGGGGATATTGCAAAAGGCGGGGGATAATACCAAGCTGTATGTGCCCTGTATTTATCACAGCCTGGAGCCGCGTCAGGTGATGATTTTTGAGGATCTGGTGCCGCAGGGATACACGGTCATCCGGGGCCGTCCCGTCACGGAGGAGGAGCTGCGGTTCGTCTTCACCAAGCTGGCCAAATGGCATGCGGTTAGCATGAAGGTCATGAATGAGGTGGGCTTTACCTTTTTCCATGACAAGTACCCAGAGATAACGTATTATTTCCATTCCAGCAACCCGACTTCTTGAAAGAGTTCCAGTATGGCTTAATGGAGATGCCCACTCTCATGAAGGATCCCATGGTGACCAGTGGCTTGGCTAACTTTATAAGTTTCCTGGACAAAACACCGGAACTCAAGAAGTACAAGCCGTACTTCGAGAAGCTTACGGATAGCTGGATTAACAAAATGGCTGATGTTATGACGGAGTACAGAAAGAACTACCAACCCGATGGATACTACGTGTTATCTCACGGCGACTTCCACCTCAGGAACATGATGTTCCGCCACAATAAGGACACCGCAGCCTACGAAGACGTAATGCTGGTGGATTTCCAGATCAGCAATCTGTCTCCCATTACCGTTGACTTGACCTACTCCGTTTATATGCTGATGGAGCCGCAGCAGCGTTGGGATCTGGGCAAAGACTTAATCAATTATTACTTCTCCGTTTTGGAGGAAACCCTGAAGAAGGTGGGCTACAAAGCAAAGATGCCCACGCAGGCAGGTCTCTGGGAGCAAATTCGCCGACACAAGCACTACGGTAGGTTTATATTGCATTTATAATTTGACGTATAATTAATGTGTAATTTAATTGCAGACTACTTCCTCATGGCCACCTTTCTGCCCATGATTTTGGCCATCAAGCAGAATGCCCTGAAAATGCACGACGTTATTCAGGATGAGGAATCCAGGAAAAAAGCCTACTTTTTGGATTTCTACGTGGAAGATATCAAGCATCTTCTGCCGAAATTCGAGGAAATGGGTTTCTTCAAAGACCTGTAGATATGTGTAAGTCCATAAATGAGAGACAGTTGATTATGTCAGTTGCGGAAAAAGCAGGTTTTTGACTGAGCCGATGTTAGCTAATTGTTTTTGTACGTGCGTCACAAAGCTCTTTATAGTTATGTTATCTCTACTATAAAATAGAGGAATTTTCTGTAGGTAGATTAATATTTTATAATAAGCTGCGATAGGTTTAACTGTATGTGTTTGATAAATAAATCTTCTAAGCTTTTCATAAAACAATTAAACAATGTTTGCTTATTTATTTGTGTGCCAGAAATACTCATGGAATAAAATAGCTTACTCTAAAGTGGAAGCCCTCAATACTTTCTATAGAATGTATAATGTTTAATTGCTCTCCCTATGCTTTAAAAATCCAGGAAACCCGATAGCTCAAACTCTTTGATGGTTCTCTGCAAAAAGGCCCTGTACTTGGGATTCTCCACATTTTCCCGCCGGAACTGATCGCCACTTTCCGTGCGCGAATTCAAATCCTCCAGATTCTCGAAACCAGCGCCCTCACGGAAGATCAGGGGTGTCAGACAAGTAGCTCCAATCACGCCTATAGAAAAATTTAAATATTTAATAATTAACTTCTTGTAAAGTTAAGTTAAATCCTACCCATTAGACTGGTGTTAATCAGTTCTATGTGGATCTCCTTCAGGCTGGGAATGTGTCCCTGGTAGTTGAGTTTCTCCAGGGTTTGCTGGAGCACCCTTTGGTACTCTCTTACAATGAACTTGAAGTGAACTTTGCGAACATTCTCATTCAGGGATCCGTAGAGAAAGTAGTTGAGATCAATTGCCGGGGATCCCACATACGAAAGCTGGTAGTCCAACTAAGGAGGAATATTTAAATCATTATCGAATTCTTAAAGGAATACTATATATTTCTTCTTACCGTAACGACATCATCGGGCTCCTTGGTCTCATTGTTTACATGAAACATTAAATTGTTAATCCACAAGTCCGTGAGATTAAAGACTCGAAATTCCTTGCCCGTGGCCTCAAACATGGCCAGTGCATTTTGTAACACATTTTCCGCCAGCTTAAACATCTTTTCGGTGATCTCCTCATAGCCCTTCCAGTGGGCCACCTCCTCGGCGACACAGCGAATGTTCACGGGGAAAAAGGTAAGAAAGTCGCGCCTATCCGGATTGCGGGAAATGGGAGCCTCATCGAAGAATTCCAGCACCTGCGGACTCTCCTGGGCAATCAAGGCGCTGCAGGCATGTAGCTTGGCCACCTTCTCAATGGTGGGCAGGACATAATCCAGGTTAAGCAGGCGACCCTTCTCAAAGTTCTCAAAGCCGGAGAGCTGCAGATCTTCAAGTATTAAGAAGGGCTCTGGCGACTCCGTGGTGTAGTAACAAATAGGTGCTATCTTGGTTTGATCTCCGATGGACTGGAGGAGAGCCTGCACTCGTGGCAGTACCTCCTTGTAGGCCAGAATCTCGCGTTTGAAGAGCTTGCTGCGCTGAGCCACTGCCCCGGTCTGTCCCTTGGGATGATCCTTAACAATCACCGAGAACTTGCTCTTCGGCGACGAGCCTCTTTGCAGATTGAAGCTGGCCCGGTGCATCTCACTGGCAAATCCTGCCGCCTGATCACCTACTTGGGCGCTCTTCACCAGCAGCTCGCTGACCACCAACTGCTCCTCTTTGAAGTGTTCCTTGAGCACATCCTGCAGGAATTCGGCGGTGAGCCATTCCGGTGCCTGGTAGTTCTTCTTGCCGGTTCCCATTTGTGTTATTTGTGTAATTATTTCAACTTTTTTCCAAGTCACCTGACTGGGAGTAACTGAGCAACTGGCTGGCGGCTCTGGTAATCGAATCAAGAGTGTGGAACAGCCGGCGGACCATGTGACGGCTGGGAGCCAGATAAAGCTTTGGCGGTAAAGCTCTCTCTGTTGTCAGCTTTCCGCTGGCTTATCAGCTGGCACTGTGTACTATATAAATATAAATAAATATATAAAGTACAGGGTCGGTGTCTGGCGGGGTCTACGGGATCTAAAAATCATTAAAGTAATTACAAATGGTTTAACAGAAGTATGATAATCATAATCCTATTGTACACAACAAATTAAAATATTTCACCTAATTTTAATAATATATATTTCTAGAATATAATATAATAAATACATATAAGACTTGAAGAGGTTGAATGAAAATTGTATAAATAAATTCTAGAATATCTACATTTATAAAGAGCAAAGTGAGGGTATGTAAGTAATATATCTTCAAAAGTATATAGATCATTTTATCATTGGTCATCAAAGGCTGTAATATAGGGAAATTGTGTAGCTTTCATTTAGTATCTAAAGAAAAACTTAACAAATACGCCCCTGGTTCTGTGAAAATGTGTTAAACAAATATGGGAACAATAAAGAGCATATGGCATTGGAACCAATTTAGGGTTTAATGTGGAACGTGTTTTTTGGATCTTGAGGGTTGGATTGCAATGAGAGTATATAGTTACCATATCTACAGTAAAGTATCTACACGTGCAAATACGAATAATACAGATGATAGAGGAAATTATGACGTACGAAATATGAACATATGAATTTTTGTCGGTGAAAGCAAGAAGCATATAATTAAATGGCATTTTTTAATTCCTAGAAAATATTGAATAAATGTTATTTAGAGCTATATAATTTATACAATCACATTCAGTAAATAAAGTTATAGAATAAGGTGCAATTGGTATATATTTTTGTTTAACACTTTTTTCTTTTTAGTTTGTTGTGCTGTTTGATTTATTACTGTATTCTGTGGTGATAAACAAAACGTGATCTAAATCGGGGCACCTGTAATGATAAGCCAACAGATTGCATGAGTTGACAACTGTCTCCTATATTTGATTAAATTATTATCACCAAAATGGAAAAGTCAAGAGAGATCAGGCCAGAGAGAGACAGCTTTAATAAATCATTTGTAAAATGAAGCTCAGACATTGAATGTTATTTATACGCTCTTTAGTAATTATATATTTTACATTTATATAGCTTCATAACTTATTTTTCCCAGATTTTTAGTGAGCAGCTATACTATATAAGAACTCTTTTTTATTTGCCATACCTGCAGATATGATAAGCACATTTCCAACTAAAAATAAAACACACTTCTTTTCTTTGGCTTATTTTCTTAAAGAAATATTAACAGACTTTGTTGCTAGCTAAACAGAAGATAATTCTTTAAGATAGTCAAAGTTGCCGCAAATGCGCTTCCATTAAAGATACAGATACAGTATGTATAGATATGTACACAAACGAAAGCGCCATTGTTCCGGTTTTCACTTTCACAAAATTTAACAATAATTTGCATAAATATAGAATTAAATAGGAAATAGTTTATAAAATCCACGAAAACTCCTGTTAATAGGAAGTAGAGTATCATTAAAAGTCCAGAATGCCACGTCTGTACAGGAAGGGGAATATACTGAGCACAGCCCGGACGTATAGGGGATTCGTGTAGACCTTGGACCGAAAGCGATCTCCTTCCTCGCCAGGCTGCGTGAGCTTCACTAAACTGGCCTCTGTGTCGACGGGCAAAAGGATGAACACCAAATGGGTGAAGGTGGTAAAGTAACCTGAAGAATATAGTTATTATAAATTGAAATAATATTGAAATTCTCAGGTAAGCTCACCCCAAAATCCGTATTTAATCATTTTCATGTGCAGCTCCCTGAGCATAGGCATTCTTTCGCTGTATTTAAGGATCTTAAGGCAGCGCACCAGGTGACTGTGGTATATTCTAATAAAGCAGTCAAAATGCTGGATCCTTATACTATGCTTGGCCGAGCCAATAATCAGCTGCCACAGATCCTGGGCGGGACTGCCCCACTTGCACATCTGAAAGTCCACAAAACGCAGCTGGTTGATCTCCCCAGACTGAGTATAGCTCAGCATTATGTTACTCGACCAGAAATCTCCATGATTCAGGACCTTGAACTCCTGCGGATTGTTGTTGAAACAGCGGGCGTAGGATTGCACAAACTGATCAGCCGTGGGCTAAGAATAAGATGGGAAAAGATGGGAAAATCGTCACTATTTCTTCATTATATATTCTATCAAGAACTTACAATCCGATTCACATATTGCTCATGATCGGCGAGACCCCAACTGGCCATGGCCACCTTGTAGCTCTGGACCCTTGCCTGATACGACTTGGATTTATTGTAGTTGGCGGGCAGGTAGGTGCGCTGAAAGTCCTCGGGAAAGGGTCCATTCCGCTGGCGCCACACGGCACTGGCCGCATGGAACTCGGCCAACTTCTCCAGGATACGATGCATCTGGGCCATGTCGAAACCCTTGAGGCGGCTTATGTTGCCATACTTCTTGGTCCGCAGATCCTCTTGCACCAGACAAATCCTTCCATTGAGCTCCTCTGCCCAATGGCACTTGGGCGCAAACGTCACCGTAAGTCCAGCTTGCTCGTAGAGCTGCTCCAGCTGCGGAATTATAGTATCGTACATCATCTTCTCCTTGGGAAAGATATTCAGAGTGTTGACAAAGCCACCATTTCCCCGGACATCGTCCAGCATGGTCTTTACTATGTAAGACTTTTGTTGCGAGAAGCCATCTGTCAGTGAGATGGAGATTTAAATTAATATATATTATAACATATACAATTATTTAGCAAACAAAAACTAGGTAACTCCCTCGTTTTAAGTGAGAATTACGACTTTGGGCTGTGTTTTTTATTGTGTATGTTGGTTGTGGTCACCTTTCATCTCTATATCGATGACGATGCGCATTAGCAGCGAGGTGTAGGTCTCTCCAGGAGGCGTGGCCGGAATGATCGAGAGATTGAGGATGCGGCGAAAATCCTTAAACTCCCGCTTCAGTAGCCGCTTAAAGTAAGCCTCGTTGATCCAGCTGGGAATGCGGACATCGTTGCTGGCACAGAACTTGTTGCTGTTATCGGGCATTCTGGCTGGGATTGGCACTGGGACTCGAATTCCGCCGGAGTGAGCTCACTGCAGCACTGCCTAATCGTAGCTCTCGGTCCGAAGTGTGCACCGCGACTGTTTTTTCGCCTTATCGAGAATGTTTTTCTTGTTCGAAGCGAGGCGAGGCAAGGCGATGTTATTTTTATTTTACAGCACGCACAACGAGACGTAATGCCGAGGTGGGTGAGGTGCGCATTTAGTTATCTGCCACTCTGCCAATCGCCCGTCTAACTGGTTCCCCAACTGTCCGGACACTGAGCATCAACGTCGTCGTTGTTGTCGCATTTTTGTGCTGGCCCAAAAGACTCTCTCGCCGACTGACAAGTGGGCAGAGCTTTGCGTTTCTATATAGGTTTATAGGATGGTTTTTGGGGCTGGTCAAGCAGTGCAGCAGGCGCCGGGCTTATCAACGGTCTGTGATGGGAATACCTGATAAGCAGGCCGAGCCAGAACACTCACCCTGGAGCGCCAGAGCACCAGACCACCCAGAGGGAGCGAAAAGCTCAAGGGGAGCGCCTCAGATATCGTTTATATTGCTTGCTAGACGGTCTATCAGAGAAAAATGGCTAAAAATATATTCTTGAAGGTATATATGTATAATATTATTTTTTATTATTATTTTTGAATTTAATAAGAGTTATGCGAGATTTATTTATTTCAAATAACTGTGTGTCAAACTCTTTAAATCCTGGAATCTGTTTTTTCTCTTAATCATTATCATTGTTATAAGATTGTTGATGAAGATAAGCAGGTACGTGACAAGAAGATAAAAATTAAAGAAAAATACTTATTTAGATTAGTGATCTGATTACACTTTAATAGAATCTTATCAAAACTATATTTTAAATTACTTTATATGCATAGCTAGATCATTTTCCAGAACCTCTAACTCAAAGACAAGCTAAAAAACTATTCCAAGGCCTTCCGCTTTCAATTGCATTGCGACATACGCCGTGGAGAACTCGTAAAAACCAGAATCAATATTCGCGCACAATTTATTTAATCGCCCAGAGTGCGAGCTGCACTTGGAGATGAATGAACTGGCGACGATAGCCATTGCGCGCTAGACATCGACATCGAAGTCTTCGAAGTTGAAGAGGCCGCGGCTGCAGTAGAAGGGATACAGCTCTCTGATGACCTCCACGTAGGCGGGATTGGTGTACATCCGGGTCCGTAAGCTACGACCCACCTCGTCATTGGACATGATGGTGTGCAGGTTGCTTTCCTTGCTGACAGGCAGTAAGTGGGATGTAAGATGGTTCATCACGGCGAAGAAGGCTGCAGGTATTTAATGGGAATACATAAATTATAATTATAATTTAATTAAATTTCTAACTCACCATACAGCGTGTTATTCTTTTTGTAGAGAGACGACTGCAAATCCCTCAGCTGTGGATACGGCTTCTCATACTTTAGTATGTCCAAGCACTCGATGAGATACTGCCAGTAGATCCTTATAATGTTGTCAAACTCCTTGATACGCAAACCCTTCTCTGCTGAGATGGTAATCATCATCAGCAGATCTTGGGCAGGACTTCCCCATTTACAGATCTGAAAGTCCAGAAGGCAGGCTTCCTGAAGATTCCCCTTTTCGCCATATTTGTAGAGAAGATTTGAGGCTGAAAAGTCACCATGAGTCAGGACATTAAAGTCCTTGGGATCCACATTAAGAGATTCTAAGCAAATTTGAGCATACTGCTCAGGTGTAGGCTGAAATAGAAACGAATTAAAAGGAGTCTCAAGGTTTTTGGGAGTATGGCAAACATACGAAGTTCTTGAGATATCCCTCATCCATGCCCCAAGTCTTCATGGCTGCTGTGTAGTCTGGAGCCTTGACACCGAAACCTCGCAAACTGTGCTGAATATTGTCCTTCTTGGCAAATCCATGCTCAAAGTCCTCGGGATAAGGCCCATGACGATCCTTGTAAGCCACACTGGCGGCATGGAGCTCAGCCAGTTTCCGAAGGGACAGTCGCATGTGCTCCATATCGATGCCCTTCGTTCGATCCTCACCCTGGTAGCCCTGCGTTGACAGATCCTCGAAGATGAAGTAGAGATTGCCCTCCTCCTCTCCGATTTCCAGACACTTTGGATTCAGCTGGACGGGGTGACCAGCTTCGCGGTAGAGTTTCTCGAACTCAGGCAGGTAAGTGGAGTACATCTGCTGCTCCTTGTGATAATACCGAAACTCATTCATTCCCTTGCCTCCCTTATCGAAATCCAGAGCGGTCTTTATCACATATGTTTTTCTCTTGAGAGTTCCATCTGGGGAAACATACATTTTAAAATTTTTCCACTTTCACAATCTGCCAATCTTGTTACCCTTCATTTCTAGATCCAAATAAGCTCTTAGCATGACAGAAGTGAAGTTTCCACCTGGTGGGACAGCAGCTACAGGAGTAAACTGCAGAATCCTGGCATACTCGGGCTCGTCCTTAGCCAGCACAGGCTTTAATTTTGACTCGTTTAACCATTTCGGAACCACGAGACTCTCGTTGGGATTCTCGATCTTCTCGGGGCGCGACATGATATTGAACTGAGTACAAATTCAGTGAACGCCAAGTTGACTTTATCGTGAAGAAAGATAACACAGTATCTAGAGACTTTTACACAGTCAGCATAAAACCTCTAGTAGTCCCGCTTATGTTGAGTTAATAACCTTTTATGAGCTTTATACATTGCGAAAAATTTGTAAAATATCAGGATTATACTGTTTCTAAGAATCTTTTTAAGGTTTCTTAGCTTAGTTTATTTATTTAGTTCCTTTTATTAAGTTAGTTCGATTTTATTAAATTTTTACAACTACATTACGCCTCTACATTTGGCATTACCCCTTATAAAGGTGATACAACCTTTCCAAGTCTAATTCTAAAGTAAATTCTTACTGATAAGATAAGCCTGATTTCGTTAACAGTTTTTACAGGTTGTTTCTAGCTATCATCCTAATAAATATCTTCATAGTCTTGGAAGTTTAAAATTCCGCGATTGTATAGAAAGGGATATAGATCCTTCATGACACTTCCCACGGCGGGATTGGATAGCATTTTAAGTCGATAGCTTTCGCCCTCCTCCGTTTCCGCCATTATGTTGTGAAAACTACTGTCCTTGTCGGTGGGAAACAGAATTATGGGGAGGTGACCCATTATGCAGAAGAATGCTATAGGAAATGAGAGACTTTAGAAAGAATTGGATTATAATATAATTGATTAATTACCGTAGAATGAATGGTTCTTCTTGTACAAAGATCTGTGAAGATCCCTGAGCTGGGGCAAAGGCTTTTTGAACTTCAGTACCTTAAGGCACTCGATCAGTCGGTCCCAATAGATCCTTACGAAATTATCAAATTCCTTTACGCGTAAGTCATTGGTAGGTGACAGGAAGAGGAAGAAGAGCAGATCCACAGCGGGACTGCCCCAGGTGGTTATCTGGAAGTCGATGAGAATGAGCTTGTCTAGATTGCCATCAGGGAGATAGCTGCTCATCAGGTTGCTCGACCAGAAATCGCCGTGGTTAAGTACATTGAATTCACTGGGATCCAAGTCCAAAGTGCTTAGACACTGGGCCCAAAATTGTTCCTGTGTCGGCTGAGAATAAAAAAAAAAATAATAAAAAAATCTGTTGCAGAAATATTTCTCAGGTAAACTTACAAATGTCTTTACATATTTCTCGGCGTCCTTCATACCCCAGGTAAGCATGGCTTTCTTGAAAGCCTTCTCCCTAATACGGAATAAATCTAGGTGGAACTTCTTAACTTCTGGCTTACGAGTGACAAAGCCCTCAAAGAAATCTTTGGGATAAGGACCATGCTGCTCCTCATACACTGCACTGGCTGCATGATACTCGGCCAGTTTATGCAGCGACTTAGTCATGTGCACCATGTCCATGCCTTTGGTCCGATCCATGTTCTTGAATTTTTTCACGCACAGATCCTCGAAGATAAAATGAATGTCTCCATTCCGCTCCTCGGTGTGCAGGCATTTGGGAGCCAGTTGTATATCCCATCCGACAGCCTTATACAGTGCTTCGAAAGCTGGAAGATATGTATCGTACATCTTGGCCTCCTTAGGGAAAAGCCCAAAGTCGTTGATTTCACTGCCTCCACGCTCATCCGGAAGCATTGTCTTGAAGATGTACGTCTTGGTTTTGACAGAGCCATCTGGGGAAGAGCCATATATGATATAATGATCTTCACCAAATAAACTCAATGAAACAAATAACTACAACAAATGCGGCGACTGATGTGTACAATATTCATTAACTGTTCCTGTATAATGCATATTGTGACGTATAGTTACATCTCAAACTCACCCTTCATTTCCATTTTAATGTAGATTCGCAGCATGGTCGAGGTGAAATTCTCGCCCGGCGGAATCGCTGCCACTGGTGTAAATTTGAGGACCTTCACATGATCCGGTTCGTCCTGGGCCAGCACCTTCTCAAAGTACTTCTCATTGATCCAATCGGGAATGATCAGATTCTCGTTGGGATTCACAATCTCATCAGTCATAGTTTTTTTTTATAAAATTTCCGTCCAATAGAACCTTTTGCTTCAACTGGTTGTCCAGAACTAAAGTGTTTACAAATGTTCGCTGCTGTTTTATAGGGCCTTTCGGTGTTCGTTATCAAAAACGCATTTCGTTGTGTGAGGAAATAATTTCGAGTGGCTCAGTTATTGCCTTTTTAGCTATTAACGATGAAAATGTCAATCATGACGAATTGAAAATACTTGTATTTAATTAATAAGTATTTCAATAATTTGTCGGTTTGATCTATAATAATTTCCTGGTTGTAGCTTGTAGTGAAACAAACTTTGGCATGTGATAAATTAAATGCTAAAAAAAACTATTTAGAGCGGTGTTTATGATTTTAAAAGGCAGACCTGGGTGACAAAGATTTTTTTAAATGCGGAAAATAACTGATTTGATATTTATCTGTAGACTAGGTAATCTCAACATCACTTAAGGCCCTTCAGTTTACACTCAGTAATAAACTTTGTTGCATAATACTTATCTACAATTTATTGTCAGCTATCAACTTAAAAAATACTACACATCGTAATCTCCATAGTTCAGAATACCTCTGTTGTACAAAAAGGGATACAGGTCCTTCATTACGCTACCAAAGGCGGGATTGGAAAGCATTCGCAGTCGCAAGTTTTCGCCCTCCTCTGTTTCTGCGCTCAAGTTGTGCAAATTGCTGTCCTTGTCGGTGGGAAACAGAATTATGGGCAGGTGATTTAATAGACTGAAGAAAGCTGCAGGAAAATATTTGATAAAAATAAAAAAAATATACATTTAAAACCTGGATTTACCGTAGAAGGAGTGCGTCTTCTTATACATGGAACTCTGCAAATCCCTGAGCTGAGGCAAAGGCTTCTTAAACTTCAGCACCTTAAGGCATTCGACAAGGCGTTCCCAGTAGATCCTGACAAAGTTCTCGAACTCCTTCAAGCGTAAGTCCGTGGCAGCCGAGAGGATAATGAAGAATATCAGGTCTTTAGCCGGACTGCCCCACATAGTTATCTGGAAGTCGACGAGGATGAGCTGGTCGATCTTGCCGTCGGGAAGATAGCTGGTCATCAGGTTGCTTGACCAGAAGTCCCCATGGTTAAGAACATTAAACTCATTGGGATCCACGTCCAAGGTACTTAGACACTGGGCCCAATACTGCTCCGTGTTGGGCTAATTGAAAAAAATAAATAAGATAAGTCGCTGGTGGACACCAAGGTTTCAAATATTCAGTCCTTACAAAAGCTTTAACGTATTTCTCGGCGTCCTCCATGCCCCAGGTAAGCATAGCTTTCTTGAAGGACTTCTCCTTAAGATTAAACCCATCTACATGGAACTTTTTAACATCCCTGGTGACGAATCCTTCCAGAAATTCCTTGGGATAGGGACCATTCTGCTCCTCGAACACCGCACTGGCTGCATGATACTCGGCCAATTTGTGCAGCGCCCTCGCCATGTGCTCCATGTCCAGGCCCTTCGTACGATCCACATTCCTGAACTTCTTTACGCTTAGATCCTCGAAAATGAAGTGGATGTCCCCATTGCGCTCCTCAGTGTGAAGGCAATCGGGTGCCAGTTGTATATCCCAACCGGCATCCTTGTAAAGTGCTTCAAAGGCTGGAAGATATGTATCGTACATCTTGGCCTCCTTGGGGAAAAGCCCGAATTCGTTGATGTCACTGCCCCCACGCTCATCCGGAAGCATAGTCTTGAAGATGTACGTCTTGGTTTTGACAGAGCCATCTGGGGAATATTTAATCAGGAATCAATATTGAAGAATTTATTATCTAAATAGTAAGTTCCTTTAATATAACTTATTGAATTTCCATCTAGTTCGAGTCACAAATTTGATATGGTTTATAGATACTCGTAGTTATTTATTTATATAGCCAATTATATATTCCATACATTAGCAATGGTTATACAACCTGTTCACATATGCTTATCTGGAGCTTACCCTTCATTTCCAATTTGATGTAGATTCTAAGCATGGTCGAGGTGAAATTCTCCCCTGGTGGAATCGCAGCTACTGGCGTGAATTTGAGTACCTTCACATGATCCGGTTCGTCCTGGGCTAGCACCTTCTCAAAGTACTTCTCATTGACCCAATCGGGAATGATTAGATTCTCGTTGGGATTCACAATCTCATCAGTCATAGTTTCGTTTTGGTCACAACCTCTCCCGGCACCTGCTAGTCCAGAACTGATTATTTTACAAATGCTCGAGGGAGCTTTAGCTTTTATTGGTGTTTCTTATCATTACCAAATTTCACTTTGGTTTGCTTTTATAATTATCGTAATAGCAGCTCAATGTTATCAAGCTTGCTAATTATTTTATAGTTTTAATTTGAATTTTCTATAATTTTACGAAGTTATAAGTTCTAGACACTACAACCTAAAGGTGATTTACATGCCTTTGTTCCGGAAGAGTATTCATTGACTAGAAAAATAATATTGTTTTGACCTTGCCAAACAATAATCAGCAATTGAGCGAAGGCTTGGCGTTACCCCACGCGCCTGATTAATCAGTATTTGTTTGCGATACACTATAAACTGTATCAAGTGTATCAATTTTGATATGAATAACAAAGGTTTTATTTGTATAATTTCACCACAAATATTTCAACTATAATCTGAGCTTGGTTGCTAAAGGAAGAAAGCGAGGAATGATAGGGGAATACTATATATAATTAAATCGAAACACGCCTGCGAAAAATATATATAGTGTTCTTTAGAGAACTTTTTGCACAATCATGACACTACGACAGTCGTTAGTGATAGTAATTATTTTCCGGGGCTTTCGTTTTGTTTGTTTTCATATCTCAAAACAAAAATCTAGCCAGTCATCGTGATGGTTTGGACTCGCCTAAGACGTCATCAGTCAAAAGTTTGATCAGTTTGTTGAGGGAGCTAATGACTTAATTGCGTTCATTAGAGAATGATTAAAAAATACTTTGAAAAAAGGTCTTGTTTTCTTTTTTTATTAATGTGATGAAATTGTTTACTAATACAGGTTTTTATACATTCTAGAACAGAGTTCTTTTCCAACATATCTGAGATCCATAAATTACTCGTAGTCATTGAAGTTAAAGATTCCGCGATTGTAGAAAAAGGGATATATCTCTCTCATGAGACTGCAAAATGAAGGATTGGTAAACAGACGCAGGCGAAACTTGTCACCTTCCTCGTCATCCCTCATAAGGGAATGCAAGTTGGACTCCTTGTCCGAGGGGAATTGTATCACGGGCAAATGATTGAAGATGGCAATGAAGGCTAAAAAAAACAAAATATTTTCATATATATTTACGAATATTAGTGATTTAGGTTAATGTTACCATAGACAGTATTGTTTTCCTGATACAAAGACGTCTGAAGATCTCGCAATTTTGGCAGAGGTTTCTGGTACTTCAACAGCTTCAGGCACTCCACTAGCCGCTCCCAATAGATTCTCACAAACGTGTCGAACTCCTTAAGCTTGATATCCCTTGCCGCCGAAAGGGTGATGAAGAACAGAAGATCCTGGGCAGGACTGCCCCATTTGCATAGCTGAAAATCCACCATGATGACCTCATCGATATGGCCATTGGCCAGATAGTTGCACATGAGATTACTAGACCAGAAGTCGCCATGGGACAGCGTGTTGAAGGCCTGGGGATCTGCAGTAAGATTGCTTTCGCACATCTTCACATACTGCTGTGCCGTTGGCTAAGGAAAAATATTATCCTTGATAAAGGATTGACTCCAATGGTTATGAAGCTGACTCACAAAACTCTTTATGTACTTCTCCTGATCCTCCAAGCCCCATCCAGCCATGGCCTTGTGATAAGACCTAGCCTTCACATGAAAGCCCTGTTCGTGCAGCTCCAGTTTGTCCTTGGCAATGAATCCTTCCTCAAAATCTTCTGGATACGATCCATTTTTTTCCGCATAAACAGCAGCTGCCGCATGGAATTCGGCCAGTTTCTGTAGAGATCGTTTCATGTGGACGAGGTTCAGACCCTGAATGCGATCTACATTTCCGAACTGTTTCACTGCCAGGTCCTCGAACACAAAATGGATGCCGTTTTCGCGCTGATCTGTCAGCAGACACTTCGGCGCCAGCTGAATCTGCTCTCCAGCGGCACGGTAGAGCTCCTCAAAGGCGGGCAGATAGGTTTGGTACATCATTAGCTCCTTGTCAAAGATTCCACCCTCACGGATCTCCTTGCCGCCGCGCTCCTCCGCCAGCATTGTTTTGAATATATAAGTTTTGTGTTTGGTAGTGCCATCTGAGGAGGAAGTTCAATAATTATCACACACTTTTATCTAGAACCGTCGAGCTCTTTTTACCTTTCATTTGAAGATCAAAGTGAATTCGCAGCATAATCGATGTAAAATTCTCGCCTGGCGGAATCGCAGCCACCGGTTTGAAGCTCAGTATCTTATCATAATCTGGCTCATCTTTCTGCAGAACCTTCACGAAGTATTCCTCATTTATCCACTTTGGTATCTCCAAGTGTTCATTGGGATTAACGATATTATCTTTGCTGTTGGCCATATTCTTTAGCTATCTTTGTGATGTCGGCGATCCAGAGTTTCTCTTTCAACTGAGTCAGTCATGTTCGTTACACGGTTATAAAGAGAAATTAAACTTTTGCCAAAGCATGGATAAAAGTGGTTTGGACTTAATAGAGAGAGCTTTTGTAGTTTATTATTTGTCAGCTTGACTCAGCGGTTTATAGTTTATTTTTTATTTATTAACCTTTGCCAAAGCTCAAACGATCGTCAAAATAATCGAGAGAGCGTGGGAGATATTAGTTCCTATCGAACCATTTGTGGCCAGGTGTTGCTTGAAGAGCCTCTGAAATGCATACTGATAATAATTTCGAAAAGCTAAAGGCTTATTACATTTACACATAAAGCTCCAATCAAAAATGTTTAAAAAGAAGAAACTCCCCCATATCAAGAATAGTTTATTTCCAATTTCAGTTGCAGCAATATGGCCGAGGAAAGTTTCAACGCCGATGAATTAAATCCGCCAGAATGGCTGAACCTTGATTTTATTACTGAAGTGCTGAGTAGCCATGAGACGGCGCCTGAACTTAAAGTGACTGATCTGGCCCTTGTGCCAGCCAGTCCCAAGGGCGATCATTATGCCAGCATTATGTTCCGGGCCAAGGTGAAGTACTCTATCCAGAAGGGGGAGTTCACCAAGTCGCTGATCATCAAAACAATGCCGGAGGTGGAGGGTATCAAGAAGGATTTGTTAGCGGAGTCTCCTGTTTTTAAAACAGAGATTGGGATGTACAGTGAGGTCCTGCCGGAGTGTGAGCGGATCCTTCGCGAGGTGAATGACGATGCCAAGCTGTATGTGGACTGCATTTACCACAGTCTAAGCCCGAAGCAGGTGATCATCTTCGATGATCTCGTGGAGATGGGCTACGCCGTGGTGCGGGATCGTTGGCTCACACAGCAGGAGATTTGTAGTGCATACAGCAAGTTGGCAAAAATCCAAGCAATAAGCATGAAAATGATAAACGAGGTGAGAAATTTGTTAAATATTAATTAGTTTACTTTCTCTAAGACATTATTTTATCAAATATTTATATGCAGCGTCCCGATTACCTGACGGAATTTAAGTACGGCATGTGTGAAATGCCCGGCCTGATGGACAGTCCCATTGTAAATGGCGGAATGCCTCTATTTCTAGAATTTTTGGCTAGTCATCCAGAACTGAACAAATACCAGACATACTTCGAGAAGATAAAACTCAATTATAAGGAAGGGCTGCGCAATACCATGCAGGAGTATCGTAGAAATCCCCAGCCGGAAGGATACAACGTGCTATGTCATGGGGACTACCACTGCCGGAATATGATGTTCAAGCACAACAAGGAAACCGGAAGTTTCGAGGACTGTATGTTGCTGGACTATCAGGGCTGCAATGTCACCCCCATGGCCGTGGATCTCATATACTCCATTTACATGCTGATGGGGCCAGAGCAGCGAGCTGAGGAGCTGGAACACCTGCTCAAGTACTATTTTTCGGTTCTTCTCGAAACTCTTCAAAAGATTGGTTACCAGGGAAAAATGCCCACTCCACTCGGGTTCTGGGCGGAACTGAAGCGACACAGGTATTATGGTGAGTGGGAATGTCTTTTTATAGATATTACGTTTGGATAATTTGGTTTAACTGTTTTCAGAGTTCTTTATGGTCAGCAGTCTTCTTCCCATTGCTGTGGGTCTTAGGACGTATAAGTTGGATATAGAGGAAATGCTTTATGATGATGAAAACAGAAGAAAATGCTATAAATTCAAAGAGTATTTCGAAGATGCCAAAAAGATGCTGGAGAGATTCGAACGATCGGGTTACTTTATGGATTTATAAAACAAATATTAAAATGGGAAAGCTAACTGCTTTCTAATAAATAAAGATTTTTGTTGAAAAACTTAGAAGAAATTGAAATTATCTTTTAGCAATACATACATATATAAAGTGTTTATAAACAAAACAAAAGATTCTCTTCTACAGTATATTTTTAAATATATTAGTTACTCAAACAAGTCCCTTAGATTGTTGCCATAGCAACCTGCAAGTCTGCGGGGCTCTCTTCTCTCACTCTGAGAGAAAACCAACTAACAACTTACAGTATCTGAACATTCAAAGCTTTTTGTATCTTTTGCTTTCCGAGCTGTAGTTCTCTTTTCGAAAACCACTTCAAATTAATGCAATTGAATGAGCTTTGGGCAGTTGACTCTCTTTGGGTGAACGTATCAATTCGCAGCATAATCAAATTTTCTTGTAGTCCAGCTCATTTTTCTGCTTTATCTTTACTTTATCAAAGTATTCCCCATTTATCCACTTAGGTATCTCTTTCAGTGTTCATTGTTCTTTCGACTGAGTCAGTCACTTTGTTACATGGTTAAAAATAAAAGTAATTTGAAGTTAAGGTCGAGCTTTTATATTTAATTATTTGTCAGCTTGACTCAGCTGTTTATGGTTTAAAAAATATTATTTATTTTTAAGCTTTTTTTATTTTATTTTTTTATTTTAAGCTTTTAAGCTCTGAAGAAGATCAAAATTATCAAAAGAGTGTACGCGTTATTAGTTCCTATCGAACCATTTGTCAGGTGTTACTTTAAGAGTCCCGAAAAATATACTGATAATAATTTCGCCAAGCAGTGAGCCAAAGGCTCATTACATTTACACAGAAAGCTTAAATAACAATTTATTTAAATAAATAACAAAGTTAGTTTACTTCCAAATCCGTCGCGACAATATGGCCGAGGAAATTTTCAACGCTGACGAATTGAATCCGCCAGAATGGCTGAACCTTGAGTTTATTACTGAAGTGATGAGTGGCCATGAAAATACTCCTGAACTTAAAGTGATTGACCTGACCTTTGCGCCAGCCAGTCCCAAGGGAGATCATTATGCCAGTATTATGTTCCGGACCAAGGTGAAGTACACCACCCAGAAGGGGGAGTTCACCAAGTCGCTGATCATCAAAACAATGCCCGAGGCGGAAGGTCATAAAAAAGACTTGTTGGGAGAGTCTCCTGTTTTTAAAACTGAGATTGCGATGTACAGTAGGGTCCTGCCGGAGTGCGAGCGGATCCTCCGCGAAGTAAATGACGATGCAAGGCTGTATGTAGACTGCATTTTCCACAGTCTGACCCCGAAGCAGGTGATTATCTTCGATGATCTCGTGGAAATGGGCTACGCTGTGGTGCGGGATCGTTTGCTCACACAGGAGGAGATTTGCAGTGCCTACAGCAAGTTGGCAAAAATCCATGCAATAAGCATGAAAATGATAAACGAGGTGGGTCTCTCACCTTTTAATCTTAGTTACTTTTTAATGTTGTCTTCTTTAACACATTATCGTATCAACAATTTTCCCCCTTATCACAGCGTCCCGATTACCTGAATGATTTTAAGACCGGAATGTGGGACATGCCCCGTATAATGGATGGTCCTATTATAAGTGGCGGAATGGCTCCGTTTCTTGAATTTTTGTCCAGCGATCCAGAACTGAACAAATACCAGGCATACTTTGAAAAGATAAAACTGTATTACAAGGACCGAATGCGGGAGATCATTCAGGGGTATCGTACAAATTCTCATCCAGAAGGGTATTACGTGCTGTGCCATGGGGACTACCACAGCCGGAACATGATGTTTAAGCACAACAAGGAAACCGGAGCCTTCGAGGACTGCATGTTGTTGGACTACCAGGCTTGCAATGTCACCCCCATGGCCATGGATCTCATATACTCCATTTACATGCTGATGGGGCCAGAGCAGCGAGCTGAGGAACTGGAATATCTGCTGAAGTACTATTTTTCGGTTCTTCTGGAGACTCTGCGAAAGATCGGTTACCAGGGAAAAATGCCCACTCCCCTCGGCTTCTGGGCGGAATTGAAGCGTATCAGATATTACGGTTAGTAGGGAAGTCTTTTGTTTACTATTATCTTTTAATAATAATCTTTAATAATTTCTTTCTAGAATTCCTCATGGTCAGCACTTTCCTGCCCATTGGTGTGGGTCTTAGGACGTATAATCTTGATTTAGAACAACTGCTTTACAACGATGAAACCAAGAGGAAATGCTATCAATTCAAAGAATATGTCGAAGATGCCAAAAAGATGCTGGAGAGATTCGAACGGTCAGGTTACTTTGAGGAACTGTAAAAAATAATTAACTTTGGAAAACAAATTGTTTTCCAAATAGTATTTTGTAGAGCCTACAATATATATAATTATCTTTTTGCAATTCATATATAAAGTGTTTATAAACAAAACAAAAGTTTCTCTTCTATACTATATTTGTAAAGATCTTAGTTACTCAAACAAATCCTCTAGATTGTTGCTATAGCAACCTGCAATTCTGCGGGGCTCTCTTCTCTCACTCTGAGAGAAAACCAACTAACAACTTTACAGTATCTGAACATTCAAAGCTTTTTGTATCTTTTGCATTCAGAACCGTAATTCTCTTTTAGAAAACCACTTAAAATTAATAAAATTTAATGAGCTTTGGGCAGTTGACTCTTTTTCGGGCACTCATTAGCTTTAATTTAAAGATCAAAATTTAAATCGCAGCATAATCAATGTGAAATTCTCGCCCGGAATAGCAGTTACCGGCTTAAAGCTCAGAGTATTCTCGTAGTATTTCCCAATTATCCACTTAGGTATCTCTTTCAGTGTTCAGTGTTCTTTCGACTGAGGCAGTCATGTTGTTATTTGGTTAAAAATAAAAGTGGTTTGGAGTTAAGAGGGATCTTTTGTACTTAATTATTTGCCAGCTTGACTTTATGGTTTCAAATAAAAATATTTATTTCTTGAGAGAACTTTGAAAAGCTTTCCAGCTCAAACAATTGTCAAAATAATCGAGAGAGCGTGCGCGATATTAGATCCCATCGAACTATTTGTGGTCAGGTGTTGCTTGAAGAGTCCCCGAATATACAAACTGATAATAATTTCGTCAAGCTAAAGGCTTATTACATTTACACAAAAAGCTCAACATAAAAATGTTTAAATAGAAGAAACTCTTCCATATCAAAGTTAGTATACTTCCAAAGCAGTTGCGACAATATGGCCGAGGAAACTTTCAACGCTGACGAATTGAATCCGCCAGAATGGCTGAACCTCGAGTTTATTACTGAAGTACTGAGTGGCCATGAAAAGGCGCCCGAACTCAAAGTGATTGACCTGACCTTTGCGCCAGCCAGTCCCAAGGGTGATCATTATGCCAGCATTATGTTCCGGGCCAAGGTGAAGTATACAACCCAGAAGGGGGAGTTCACCAAGTCGCTGATCATCAAAACAATGCCAGAGGAGGAGGGTCTCAAGAAGGACATGTTGGCCGAGTCTCCACTGTTCCGAACTGAGATTGGCATGTATACAAAGGTCCTTCCGGAATGCGAGCGGATCCTTCGCGAGGTGAATGACGATGCAAGGCTTTATATGCCAAGCTGTATGTGGACTGCATCTACCACAGTCTGAGCCCAAAGCAGGTGATAATCTTCGATGATCTCGTGGAGATGGGCTACGCTGTGGTGCGCGGTCGATGGCTCACGGAGGAGGAGATTTGTAGTGCCTACGGCAAACTGGCCAAAATCCAAGCAATTAGCATGAAAATGATTAATGAGGTAATAGATGAAATAAAATTTATTTTGTTTCAACTTGAAACTTTCAAGTGTTTTGTTATTAAAATTATTAGTTTTTCTTAGCTAATTTTCTTATCTTATATTTTCCTCCTTATTACAGCGTCCCGATTACCTGAAAGACTTCAAGTTTGGCATGTGTGAAATGCCCGGTCTGATGGACAGCCCCATTATAAACGCTGGCATGGCTCCATTTATCGAGTTATTGGCCAGCAATCCGGAACTGAACAAATTTCAGGCTTACTTCGAGAAGATACAACTCCATTACAAGGACCGACTGCGGGATACCATGCAGGAGTATCGTAGGAATCCACAGCCGGAAGGATACAACGTGCTATGTCATGGGGACTACCACAGCCGGAACATGATGTTCAAGCATAACAAGGAAACCGGTGGCTTCGAGGACTGCATGTTGCTGGACTATCAGGGTTGTAACGTCACTCCCATGGCCGTGGATCTCATATACTCCATTTACATGCTGATGGGGCCAGAGCAGCGAGCTGAGGAGCTGGAACACCTGCTCAAGTACTATTTTTCGGTTCTGCTGGAGACTCTGCGAAAGATTGGTTACCAGGGAAAAATGCCCACTGCCCTTGGGTTCTGGGGGGAATTGAAGCGACACAGATATTACGGTTCGTGAAAATTTATTTGGTGTATAGTAATATTTAATTAAATTCAGAATACTTTATTTTCAGAGTTCCTTATGGTCAGCACTTTCTTGCCCATTTCTGTGGGTCTCAGAACGTATAACTTTGATATTGAGGAAATGCTTTACAATGAAGAATCCAGGATAAAAGATGCTGGAGAGATTCGAACGCTCGGGTTACTTTGAGGAACTACAAAAAGGCAAAATAACTTAGAAAAAATAATTGTTTTCTAATAAATAGAGTGTTTTGTTGAGCTGATTAAAATACTTATAATTGTCTTTCAGCAATGCGTATGTATATAATATGTTTATAAACAGAACAAAGATTTCTCTTCCATACCACATTTCTAAAGATATTAGTTGTTACTCAAACAAATCCCATAGATTGTTGCTATAGCAACATGCAATTCTGCGAAGACTCTCTTCTCTCACTCTGAGAGAAAAAAAGCTGTAAAGTTTCTCAACGCTCAAAGCTTTTTGTTTTTTTAGCATTTCAACTGAAAATCTCTGTTTGAAAACCACTTAAGTTAATGCAATTGAATGAGCTTTGGCCAGTTGACTCCCTTTGGGTGAACGAAAAGCAACAAGTTTGTAATTGAAATGTCTGAAAGTACTGATAACATCGCGTACAACGAAGATGAGTTGGTGCCACCTGGATGGTTAGACAAAAACTTCATCACGGATGTCTTGAGGACATATGAAAAGGCACCTGAACTCCTGGTGACCGATCTTAGCTTCTCGCCAGCATGTCTCAAGGGAGAGCATTATGCCAGCATTATGTTCCGGACCAAAGTCAAGTATTCCGCCAAGAAAGGTGACTTCGAAAGATCGCTGATCATCAAAACTATGCCCGAGGAAGAGGGTCACAAGAAGGATTTGATTGGAAGTTCCCCGCTCTTTGAAACCGAGGTGGGAATGTACTCCAAGGTGCTGCCCGAATTTGAGAGGATCCTCCGCCAGGCGGGAGTCTATACGAAACTCTGTGCGGATTGTATTTATCACAGTCTGAGCCCGCGAAAGATACTCATCTTTGAGGATCTCAAAGTGAAGGGATTCTTTGTGCTGAGGGAACGAGAGGCATCCTTAGATGAAGTGTACCGTGCCTTCTACAAACTGGCCAAGTGGCATGCAGCCAGTCTGAAAGTGCAGGAAGAGGTAAGCTGCACAAGATAACAATATTCAGTTTTAGTATCTCAGTTCTTAGTATCTCTTTTCTAGCAACCACATTTCCTTGAGGAATATACCCACGGACTGTTTGAGATGCCGCAAGTTATGCAGGAGCCTTTCATGATAACAGGAATGTCCTATTTTGTGGAACTCCTCACTAAAGAGCCAGAGCTCAACAAATACCAAACTTATTTTGAGAAAATAAAGCCTGATTTTCTGGAACGACTCACGGCAGAGTGGAAGAACCTTAGAGATAACCCCATAAGAGACTCATACAGGGTACTTTGCCACGGAGATCTCCACGTACGCAACATGATGTTCCAATACGAGAATGGATCCTTCAAGGACTGCATGCTGCTGGACTTCCAGATCAGCCATCTCTTTCCACTGACCACAGATCTGGTTTACTCGATATATATGCTTATGGAGCCAGAGCAGCGTTTTAAGTTCTGGGATGATTTTCTAGATTATTACTTCTTCATTTTAAGTGATACTCTTGAAAAAATCGGCTACAAGGGTGAAATACCAATTTTAGAGGGACTTTGCGATCGCCTAAAGCAGCACAAAAACTATGGTTAGTTCTTTGTTTACATATTATTGATGTTGTTTAATTTTACACTTATGACTGCCGCAGAGTTCTTCTTCATAACCACATTTCTGCCTTTGATGTGGGCTCTTAAGGAGACTTCTGTTGACTTCGGTGAACTTCTGCAGGATGACGACAGACGCCGGAATTGTTATTACTCTAAGGGTTACATCAAGGATGTTAAGAGAATACTGTATCGATTGGATTTATTTGGATACCTTAAAGACGATTGATATAATAAAATATAACTAAATAAAGGGGAAGAAATATAACTATATATAACATAATAAAGAAATTGAGAGTATTATTACAATTATGTTTCAACAAATTTATGTTATGAAATCTTTAAAGATTTCAGAAATGTACTGCTGTTTTTTCTGAAGGTGTAGAAGCTATTTTTCTCTAAAATTATTATTTTTTTTTTTTGTCAAAGCTGCAAAAAAACGTTAGCATTAACTAATTTCACAAACAATTTAAAGCTCTTTTATATCTAAAGAGCCATAGCTTTTGCAAAGCTCAAACATGTTGCGTTTCAAATTGAAATACTCTCTCTGGAGTCGATATAAGTGAATTCAGCGATTGAGATTGGTTCAGTTTATTCTCTTTAGTAAAAGGAAACACAAAACATTGTCAACAAAATGCCAGATAACAACGATAACAGCCAATTCAACGCCGATGAATTGGTGCCACCAATATGGCTAAGCAAAAACTTTATTACGGATGTTCTACGCATCCGTGAAAAGTCCTCTGAACTCAACGTAACAGAACTAAACATCTCACCGGCTTGCCTTAACGGAGATCACTATGCCAGCATTATGTTCCGGGCAAAAGCTAAGTATTCCTCAGAGAAGGGTGACTTCGGAAAGTCTCTGATTGTCAAAACGATGCCTGAGGAAGAGGGACAGAAGAAGGAGTTAATAGGGCAATCCTTCATTTTTAAGACTGAAGTGCGAATGTACTCGGAGGTGCTGCCAGAGTTTGAGAAGATCCTCCGCCAGGCAGGAGATCGTACGAAGCTCTTTGCGGATTGCTTATACTACAGCCTGGAGCCGCAGCAGGTGTTGATATTCGAGGATCTGGTGGAAAGGGATTACTTTGTGCTTAGGGATCGTGAATCAACCCTGGATGAGGTGCAACGCGCCTACTTTAAGCTTGCCAAGTGGCATGCAGTCAGCCTGAAAGTGCAGCAAGAGGTGACCAACTCTACTCAGAAATTTAATTCACTGTCACTTAATGTTTTAATTTCCTTTACTTTCCAGAGACCGGATTTTCTCAAAGGCTTAAACCACGGACTTTTCGAGATACCAAATATCATGCAGGAACCATTTCTAGAATACGGAATCACTTATTTCGTGGAACTTTTGAACGAGGAGCCCGAACTAAATAAATACAAGCCCTTCTTCGAGGGCATCAGGGCTGATTACGTACAAAGGCTAAGAGCAGAATGGAAGGAGCTACGGGATAATCCCAGGAATGACCAGTACTGGGTGCTTTGCCATGGAGATATCCATCTTCGCAACATGATGTTTAAATACCAAAAGGGATCCTTCGAGGACTGCATGCTGTTGGACTTCCAGCTCAGTAGCATGTTCCCACTGACAATGGATCTGGTTTACTCCATATATCAGCTCTTGGAGCCCGTGTATCGCTGGAAACATTGGGAGGATATAATGAACTATTACTACTTTGTCTTTGAAGATGTTCTTAAGAAAATCGGCTACAAAGGGGAAATGCCCACCCAAGCGGGTTTCTGGCAACGACTTCATCAGCACAAGTATTATGGTAAGTTGATTTTTTAAGTATTTGTATGGATATGTTTTATATCCTTTCTGATTTCTGCAGAGTTCTTCCTGGTGAGCACCTTCCTGCCCATGCAGTGGGCCCTTAGGGATAAATCTGTGGTCTTCAGCGATATTTTGGAAAATGAGGAAAAGCGAAAAAAGCTATACTTTTCGGAAGGTTACATTAAGGATGTGAAAATACTGCTGGCTCGGTTTGAAAAGTTTGGCTATTTCAAAGATGATTAAGAACTAAGCTATTATAAGATTTTACAGATTTGTATAGAAATTAGTCTTCCTTAATTTAATTGATTTGTTTCTAAAACTATAATTTTAACTTTGTAATTCAAAAGAAACTTTATAAAATACAACCTCAATTGGATAAAAGAACACCATATCTTTACCTTAATATGTGTGTGGTCAACTCATGCTTAAAAAAACAAACAAGACAAATTTGTATATCATTTGAATCGCTAATTTCAATCTGACTATGGCCACTGAGCTGGAAGTCTGATGAATGAGAATTATTTGCGTGTTCCTAATTATAGAACCACTGTCGCGGGCAATTAAAGCCTCATTTATGACGCAGCCTTAGTTTCGTTCAATGCCAAATGTGTTTGGGGTGCAATTATCATTCCCAATGTTTTCGACTGATTAAATATAAACAAATAATAGGGTAAATATAAAGTGTGGTGGAAATCACATGTGGTGGAGAGAATTTTGCGGTTACAGATACTTCTAAGAGCTGTTAGTCGGAATATTGGAACCCCAATTCTAAACAATATTCTGTCCTACTCATGCATGGTTAGCACTTTGTCAACATTTTATTTGAGGTAATTAAATAATAATTATTGAAGTGATAACTGCTATATATAAAAAATAAAATACGCAGTGCGGTTGACACTTACGTCACTAGTTTCTGATTTTACGCTCACAAAAAACTCTCAGCTCCTATACTGTAGTTCGCACTTTAATAAAACTTTGTTCGCATATAAAGTTTTCTCTTTCTGAAGCTAGAAAACCCCCAAGTTTAACTAACGTGTACAGAAATTCAGCCAGTCATCATGATTGTTTACTACGATGATGACAAGCCAAAGTCGTGTCTGTTCAAAGCTCTATCTATCCATCTATTGATAACTTAGATACAATTTGCAGACATTTATTTAAATTAAATAAAAACTTGTATTTGTTTACTTGCTCTTATGATATATAATATCACAACAAATTGGCTAAATTCTAAGGAGGTTCAGGAAACGAACCTAGACGGACTTCAGAAGTCCCTTGTTATCGAAAAACGGCAACAGCACTTTCATGGCATTGGCATAGTAAGGATTGATAAAGGTTCTGTATCTCAGGGCATCGGCTTCGGGTCCTGGGGCCATCATCATTTTCATATTGGCATCCTTGTCTGTGGGCATCAGGGTGGCCACCATCACACCCATGGCGGTAAGGGGTCCTGAAGAGAAATAATTGAATGTCAGGTTTACAAAGTGTGAATTTACTCGAAAAAGAATACCTTCCATCGATTGTATAATAATAATAATATTTGTTTATTGAATTTATATTACTTATGTCAAAATCAAATTATTTTCTTTAATTAATATAAATATATGCCATAAAAACTCACCCCAGAATCCATATTTCAGCATCATGACGTGGATATCCCTCAAGGATGGAATGGGCTTCGAGTACTTTAAAAGCTTCAGGCACTCCACCAGGCGTTCATGATAGATTTGAATAAAATGGTCAAACTCCTTGACCTTAATGTCCAGTGCGGCGGAGGTGGTGATCAGGTACCACAGATCCTGGGCCGGAGTGCCCCACTTGCCGATCTGTAAGTCCACAAAGATCGTCCTGTCGATCTCGCCGTTGTCCTTGTAGTTGAACATGATGTTGTTGGACCAGCAGTCACCATGGTTCAGCACATTGAACTCGCTCTCGTCCACCTGGTTTATTTGCAAGGCTTCCTCGAACACCTCCATCGGACTCCACATCTTAGCTATGTACTTGTCGGCGTGCTCCAATCCCCACTCACCCATCGCCTTGATAAACTGGACCTGCCGCATCTCACCCAGCTTCTCAAAGAGATCTCGGCTCTGCTCGTTGTACATGGACATGGAGTACATTTGATCGAAGGGTCCATTGATCTCTCTAACCATAACGGAGGCGGCATGGAACTCGGCCAGTTTCTGGAGCACTCGTCGCATATGAGCCATATCGAAGCCTTCAAGGCGATCGGCGTTCTTAAAGTGCTGACGACTTAAATCCTCAAAGACCAGGGTAATAAGCTCAGCGGTGCTTTCCACATGGAGGCACCTGGGCGCCAGCTCAACGTCCACCCCAGCCTCCTTGTAGAGCTTCACAAACTGCGGTATGTGCACCTCGTACATCTTTTTCTCTTTGGGAAACAGACCCATGCCAGCAACCACATCCGCTCCACTATCAGCCTCCAGCATGGTCTTGAGGATGTAAGAGATTTTTTTTTCGCTGCCATCTAATAAATTATATTTTCAAAATAGAAATTATATTTCTCTTCAGGTTAATTTAAATATTATTGTACCTTTTAGCAATATATCCACAATAACCCTGATCATAATTGAGGTGTAGTTCTCTCCAGGCGCTGTGGCCGCAATTGGGACAAAGTTAACGATTTTGTCGAAATTCGAAACATCCTTTTCGAGAATCGGCAGGAAGTAGTCCTCGTTGACCCACTTGGGGATGTGCAAATACTCATTGGGATTGACGGGCTTTTCTGAGCTGCTATTCGGCGACATTCTGAGGCGGCTGCATTCAGAAAAATCAATTAATTGTCATGACAGCGGAAACGATCAACGGACTCAAGATCAAAGCAATTAAAACTATTTTACAACAAAAAGAGAAAACCCAATGTTATGTGAGCACGAACACGTGGGAACAAAGTCTAAAGTTGACAACGGTATTAACTTTCTTTTCACTTTATTTTAAAAATAGATAATTAATCATGCTTTTACACTATAATTATTTAAAACTTGTCTTTACATAAATTATAAACTGGTTGGGTTTTGACTGAAGGGTTTTTTTAAATATATTTATTTATCAATATTTTAAATTTAAAACCAACAATATTTCATTTATAAGCAAAAATCGCGGTAATCAAAATATTGCAACAGTTTTTAGCTGAGTCAGCTTGACAAAACACATTTGAACTTGAACTCATAGATGAACTTGTTTCCACAATTTTTATAATACGGTTTTTATTACGTTTATGAAGCTCTCATTGACATCACTTGATTGCACAGCAATTTCATTTAAATAAGATTTAAATTCCAAGCACAGAGTAAGTTGCACTTAAAATATTCCGAAATTTAAGTAGATTTTAAGCGAATTTCCGCATGCAATTTAAGGAGAATTTCTTCCCAGAGTTCGCCCCCCAAAATGAAAGGTTCTTTCAATTGTTATTTATTACTGACCGACTTTTTGAAGATAACTAATTTGAATGAAGATACACTCGGGGAGGCGGACACTTCTGCGGCGTGTCCGGCGATTTCTAACGACAAACAAATACTGAGCATTCCACTGGAATCCCATTCATTTTATACCCAAAGGCAGAGCGCGCGGCAAGTGGAACGATTTGTGTGCGGCTCTCTGATAGCGTAAACGGGTTTAAGTCTAGGCGGTATAAATATCGATGGGGTGGGGTTTGGCGGTAGTAACGGAAATAAATAGAACAAAGTTTAACAATGAAAAAAAGGCATAATCGCTTTCTTTATCTCTGAAGTCACCAAATAACCCTAAAAACCTCACTCATCGGTGACCCATTCGAAACAAGATTCAATAATTGGAAATATTGGGAAATGTTTGTTGTTTGTTAACAGGGCAATCCTTATCATTAAGAGTCTTTAGTTCAAAAATAAAAAGATAACGCAACAGATATTTTTATAAATTTTAGATAAACACTAAAAAGATTACTAGTTTTGTGAGTAAGTTCATTTAGACCAAGGTTTTTTAGGGTAAATGTGTATTTGCTATATTTCAACAGTTTAAGATGAAAATTTGCCAAAGGGCATGATATAGTACATCGATTTCATTGGGTTTAATACAGATAGTTCAGCATTTTACTGACTTTTTTCTTTATTTCTTTCAAAAAGAATTATAAACTAATACTCCCAAATACCTTTTCTATCGAAAAAGGGCAGCAATTGCCGCATTGCCTTAACGTAGTACGAATTTGTAAAAGTTTTGTAGCGGAAAGCCTCAGCTTCGGGACCAGCAGCCGTCATCTTTTCAATATTGGACTCCTTGTCGGAGGGCATCAGAGTGGCCACCATTACTCCAGTGGCTGTGAAGGGGCCTGCGAATTGAGTTAGTAAAAAATAGTTACAAATAAATACCAGTTATTTACCCCAAGATCCGTATCTGATCATCATCACATGCAAGTCTCTCAAGGTGGGTATCCTTTTCGAGTAGTTCAGAAGCTGCAGGCACTCGGTCAAGCGTTCGTGATAAATTTGTATAAAATGATCAAACTCCATGACCTTAATGTCCAGCGAGGCGGATGTGAGGATCATGTACCACAGATCCTGGGCCGGAGAACCCCACTTGGCCATTTGTAGATCCACGAAGATGGTTCTGTCGATCTCCCCGTTATCCTTGTAGTTGAACATGATGTTATTCGACCAGGAGTCACCGTGATTCAGCACATTAAAGTCACTCTCGTCCACTTTATTCATGCGAAGCCCCTCCTCGAAGCTTTCCGAGGGTGAGGGAAACTTTTTGATGTATCTCTCGACATCCGGAATGCCCCATTCTTTCATTGCCTTGAAATAGGAGGCATCCCTCATCTCCCTTAGAGGGATAAAGAAATTCCTGTTTGCCTCCACGAACATGGAATGGAAGTATCGCTCGGCATAGGGTCCATTTATGGTTCGATGCACAGCCGAGGCTGCATGAAGTTCCGCCAATTTCCGGAGAACACAACGGATGTGCGGCAGATCGAAGCCTTTAAGGCGATCAAAGTTTCGGAAGTTCTGACGACTCAAATCCTCGAAGACCAAAGTAATCCTCTCCGGCGTCTCCTCGATGTGCACACACTTGGGGGCCAGTTCGATGTCCAAGCCAGCCTCCTTGTAAAGCTTTACAAACTGCGGTATGTGATACTGGTACATCTCCTTCTCCTTGGGAAATAGGCCCATCTGATGGACCATGGCTCCGCCCTTGTTAATGTCCAGTCCGGTTTTCAGTATGTACGAGATGCGCTGTTCGCTGCCACCTAAATTTAAATGAGTTTATAAACTCCTAGGAACTGGAGGAAGCACTTTTCTCACCTTTTACTAAAATATCGATCACAACCCGAACCATAATCGAGGTATAGTTCTCCCCAGGAGCCGTGGCTGCAATCGGGGTGAAGTTCACAATTTTATCGAAGCCTTTTACATCTTTCTCCAGAATGGGCTGGAAGTACTCCTCATTTATCCACTCTGGTATGGCCAGATGTTCGTTGGGATTAATCGGTTTCGGCGGCATGACTTCACTATAATCAACAAATTGATTGAGAAAACAATTCTGAGATTGGTGTCATTCACTGACCTATAGAACAGCTATTCAACTTGCGACGAAGGAAAATCGAATGCGCTTAGTTTACTCGTAAGGACAAACCTAAACTGAAGTAAACTCTGACTGCGTTCTGGGTTAAATAGTGATCATTATAAGTGTAATGATTGCAAGCAAGTTTGTACAGATTTGAAAACGATATGCAAACGTTATCAAGCAAGGCTAGAAGCTATAAAGTTCAACGAATATTTAATCTTAAAACGTTTAAAAAGTTTGGGAAATACGTTTTATTTAAGAAAAATATTACTCATGGCCACCAGGGCACTAAGTTTAATAGGTCTATTAATTGTAACTGCCATGATCAAATGATAAGGAATATAAAACTATTCGATTGCTGCAGTTATCTAACAACAATCTACCATAATATTACTTGTATTACCCGCATGTAATTTTATACATACACACACAGAGCGTCTCTCCAAGCACAACCCTCCAATTGTTGTCCAACAAATTAATTAAAATTCCACACAGACCCGGCCCTCCAATTGCTGCTTCTATAGAATATTTATATGTAGTATATATTCTACATTTTTCAGCTGCCAGAAGTTAATTGACGCCGCCCAGTCATCCCACATTGGAATAATTAAGGCTAGTTCAATTTCTGGGAGCGTGCCGGGCTTGCTTTTGCTCGTGGGGTCTGATAATAAACATAATCAATTTAGATTGTGCTTCAATTCGCGTTAGTTTGTCGTCAGCGATTAGGTTCCATATCAATGGCAAACGTAAACCAAGTCGAAACATATGAAATTGTGCTAAAAAAGAACGTAGAGCCATGACTTTTCAATAGGAAATCAGTTTAATCAGTTTCGATAAGGTTGAGGTAGTGGAGTTGATTAGGCCTTCGGCCGCTCAACAGGCGATGCCCCCAATATTGCTGGGAGCTCATGAATAGTTCTGTCATTCATTAAGGTATTATCTGACTCATTTCAATCTATGACACCTATTACGCATGACGAAACAACCAAAACTGAGCCATAATTTAATCGCTCTCTAGAATATTTATTCAAAGTATTACAAATACTCATATTTATATATAGAGATATACCCAAATCATTTCCAATTAAGCAGGGATCGCTGCTCCATCCAGGGAAGAATCTCCTTGATAGCCTGAATATACTTGCGATTGGTGAACATGGAACATTTCATTTTGGAGGCATATCGTTCGTCCACCTCGTCCTCGAACTGGTTCATCATGGTAATGGGCAGGACTCGGGTTACCACCACATAAGCTGGGAGTAAACTCACTTATAAGAGAATCTTTTACTACCAATAATAAACTTACCTGCCAGGCCATGCTTGGTGAGACTCTGACGAATATTTTTGAGCTGTGGCTGAGTTTTGCCATAGGCCAGAACCTTGAGACTATCCATCAAGTGGTAGAAGTAGTACTGCACCATATTGTCAAACTCGGTTAACTTAATGTCCTTCTCAGCAGATGACAATATGGTGTAGTAGAGATCGTTGGCCTGTATATAGAAATAATATTTATATATATAAAAAAGGAATTAAATAAATTGAGAGACCATACCGGAGACCCATACTTGACCACCTGAAAATCGAGCAATGCCGTGTCCACCACATTTCCATGATCGTCGAGCTTGAACATGGCATTGTTCGCCCAGCAGTCGCAGTGGTTCAGGACATTGAACTGCTCCGAGTTGGGCGCATGCAGTTCGAGTAGCTTATTCATCAGGACCTCCTCCGTATCCACAAGCTGCTTGTGGAAGTGATCACCAATGCGCAAGCGCCGAAGCTGTGAGAGAAATACTTCCGGGTTGTTTAACTCCTGGAGGATTTTTTGGTTGGCCTTTGTGTAGATGCCGTTGGTCAGGAGATTGTTGAATTTGCCGTTTCTTTCTACATGCACGGCTGAGGCGGCATGGAACTGGGCCAGCTTCCGCAGCACCTGTTTTAAACACTCAAAGTTAAAGCCCTGGCTACGCTCCACATTGAAGTAGCCTCTGGCCTTGAGGTTCTCCATCAGGATGTAGCGCACCCCGATGCTGCGATCTAGCTTGAAGGCACGCGGACCGAAGGACACCTTATGGCCCGCTGCCTTAAAAAGCTGCTCGAATCGGGGCAGGATTTTGTGGTACACATAATGCTCTCGCACGAACATTTTTAGCTGACCCATAATCTTGACCTGGAAATTGTTTCCATGCTGAGCCTTCAGCAGGAAAGACAGCCTCCTCACCGAGTTATCGCCCTGCTGAATCTTCACCTGGATAGGAAGCAGGATGGTGCAGTTGCGGAACTGAAGGAGATGGACGCTGGGCTGGACCGCCACAATGCGATCGCCGCTGTTCACATAAGACTGGACAGCCTGTTCCAGGGACAGGCTAGATACCCATTCGGGGATTCTTGGTACTTTCATCGTCAATTTGTTGCCTTCAATTTTGACAAACTTACAGATAGTTCTGATTTATTAATGATTAATAAAGGAAAGGAAAATCGATTAAAACTGACTTTTGAATTTTTAAATGTTTTATTTGAAATTTTTATAGATTTTTTTCATTACTCGCTAAGAGACGAATATTATATATTAGAAAAGATGTGTGGTTCAGAAAATTGTTGCTATTTTTTAATAGTTTTTCTTTTGCTTTTTTAAAATGTGTAATATTTCCTATTTATCATTCATAAATCAATTGTTTTGCCATGCAAAAACCTAAATATTATTGCTAAAGTTTCTATTACAAAAAAAACTATCATTCATTTCAAAATTTATGCAATTCATTTACAGAAAACATAACGAACAGTTTATAAATTATATAATTTCATGGACAAAATAAATATTTAATCGCTAGCAAAGGCTATTTTGAATATAATTAGATATTTATTTGGCTGCGAAAACAAATTTGCTGGTGAAGCAATCAAATAAGCATTATTATAGCCCATAATTGGGGGAGATAATCACTTCCAGTCGAGCAGGCCGCGGTTGTCCAACCATGGCAGCACCTCCGTCATCACCTGGACGTACTTGGGGTTGGTGAACATGGCGTTCTTCATTTTGGACTCGTCGCTAATGTAGCTCTCCAGATTGGCATTGTTGGTTTTGTCCAGCATCACAACGGGCAGCACCTTGGACACCACCATGTAGGCTATGGAAAAGGAATTGTAAATAATCATCCTCCATATATAAAAGATATAAACCCACCTGCCAATCCATTGCGGAAAAGAGACGCATGCAGATTTTTCAACTTGGGCAGGGGTCGGTGGTACTGGAGCAGCTTCAGGTTCTCCAACAGATTATCAAAATAGTATCGCACCAGGTAATCAAACTTGGCAGTCTTCAATTCTGGCGCAGCCGAAGATAAGATCAAGTAGTACAGATCATTGGCCTAGAAGACAATTTAAATTAATTTACATCGAAGTTCAATTAAGATTTATGTAGAAATATCTGAATTACCGGACTGCCGTATTTTCCCACTTGAAAGTCCACAAACAGAGTTTCCTTAATGGTTCCAAAGGCATCGTGCTGGAACATAATGTTATTGGCCCAACAGTCGCCGTGGTTGAGCACATTGAACTCCCTGGCATTATACTGCTGATCCTGAAGGAGGCGATCCACCAGATAGTCATCGCTATCAGCCTGGAAATAAAAATTGAAAATTGTTTATAAGAGCAAAACGTAAAGAAATAATATAGGGTTCAAAGATTTATGGATAATCTTACCAACTTCTCATACAACTTCTCAGCATTCTTCCACTTCTTGAGCTGAGCCAGGAAAGCTCCTGAGGCATTAAACTCCTGCAGCAGCTTGCGATTAGCCTCGCTGAACACGCCCACGGTGAACTCCTCTCCGAAGAGGCCATGATGCTCCACATAACAAGCAGAGGCCGCATGGAAAGCGGCCAGCTTCTCCAGCGCCTTCTGCATATGAACCAGATCCAAGCCGGCCAGACGATTCTCGTTCTTAAAGCCCTTAAAGCGGTGGAGATCTTCCAGCAAAATGTAGTCCACGCCGGGATCGCGATCCAGCTTGTAGGCTCGAGGAGCAAACTGGATGGACTTGCCAGCATTGCGGTACAGCTTCTCGAACTTGGGCAGAATATTGTGGTACATCTGCTCCTCCTTTTGGAAGAGCTTCAGCTTGTTCAGAATGGCGGCCATCACTTCGTTGTTGTGCGGCGTCTTCAGGACAAAGGAAATGGTTCTGTTGCTGTGATCTGCCAAGAAGAATATATAATATAAATAAATGTTGGAAAATGTGGAGTCCTTGTGGCTAAGTCTCACCAATCAGCTCGACGTCTACAAGCAATCGCAGGATCTGGGAAGAGTAGTTCTCACCCTCACTGCTGCCCTTCACTGGAGTCACCGCAGACATATTTTCAAAGATACCGGTTTGCTCTTTAACCGCATTTTTCAGTGTAACGTTGGCCAGCCATTTAGGCAAATCCTCGGCAGGTGCTCCATTGTGTCCGTTAGTGGCCTCAGACATTATGAATCTGCTGCAAATATAATATTTACTCAGTCTAATTTGAAACTGCCGATATGATAACAGCGAAGTGCTCGAATTGCGACCACTCTAATGTTAACAGGGCCAACACGGGTCGTATACGTAACGTTTATTAGGCCATAATCAAACATAGGTGGAGCCAAGGTGCACTCTATTTGAATATTTTATTAAGGATTTTCCGCCCAACCTAACTCATAAAGGCCTCTTGAAAAATTTGTATATTTTTAGAAATTGCATCAATATTTTATATGGAGCCATCTTGAGTGTTATGAGGGGATTTTGGCTCCGTGAAAAATACCCGAAACTTTTAAGTACACTTGCAGTAAAATGCCAACAACAAATGCATGCTTCACCTAACTCAACAAATTTTATTTACATATTTAAAATAAGTAATAGATAAACCAAAAGATTAATTTCACTGTGCCAGAAAATCAAATCACTGCTTCTTCAGAAATGACTCATCCTAGTACACAGACCCCCTATTTATACACTCGAGTGTTTTTTAATCGAATTGTTGCAATGCCTGATAAAGTTAGAAGCACTTTTGATCAATAGGTTGCTTTTATCAACACCATATATGGGAAAAACTATACATTTGTGCCATGCAAATCATCATCAATATAGGAAACGAGTATGTGATTTATTAAATAAGGCTACCTTCCAATACAGGTAATTACCGAACTTTTGTGGGGTTTTCATTGATTAGGCAATTATCAGGGCAATCGCCATTTAATGAAGCAAAATCGTAAATCAGGTCACATGTCAGTTAATGGAACACACACACCTGCTATGGCATTACGACATAGCGACTGGTCTAATCCCAGATAATACCTGCGGTCGGGATGGATTTGAGCTACCAGGATGGAAGAACTATTCACTATTTTCACTCGAAATAATTTTGTTAATTTAATTCACAACTCTCTCAACACCAAAACTCTATCAATACTAAACTTCCCAATGGTGAAAATTTGGGTTTTATATCAATTTGGTCAAAACAAAGAGACTGGTTCCCGAAATGGTGACAAACCTTTCTCCTTAATTGGTAAACTCGTAGAGCGCTCCGTGGGTGACTGCAGTCTGCGGCAACTGACGAGTGGGAAATACGGGCTGCGATACTCGGGACCAGAGCTGTTGCCCCGATTTGGCTATGGGCCAAAGAAATTCCTTATCGCCTGCATTCGATTCAAGTTTATTTTGTAATTCAGCTCGCCAAAACTGGCAAAAACAAAAAAAAACAGGAATACAGTAGAGGGTGGCAGTGGCAGGGTGGCAATTCCCATTGGCAAGAGCGGGCGGGCGATAGTGAGCCGATGATATGGCAGCAAACGCCGTCTATTGTTTGATTGATAACAAGGCCCACCGAAAACAGTTTCTTGTTTCTTGTTTCTTGTTTCTACCTCTGATTCCGATCCCGCCACTTTATCGGTCGTCCGTGTTTCTCTTTGCTCTTGCCATTCGCTCTAATTATTTCGTGATTCCTTATTAATTGCTGTTTGCGGGCATGACATGTGACGGGTTGGTAGATAGACCTATCTACATACTATAAAGACATAGACCCCTTTCCGACATTGGCCAGGGAATCCGGCAGACTCAATATATTATTATTAGATCATTTGGCAAAGCTCACTAAATATGGGCATAAATATGGAATGATTTGACTTTACCACCTACCTTTATGGGTCATTATAATTATATCGGTAAGTTATATAAATAGCTAATTGTTAGGGGTTGTAATACATGAAAACTTTAAATAATATTTATCTTGTATCCTATTATTATACCCTTGCAGGGTATTATAATTTCAGTCAGAAGTTTGCAACGCAGTGAAGGAGACATCTTCGACCCTATAAAGTATATATATTCTTGATCAGCTTCAACAGCCTAGTCGATCTAACAATGTCCGTCTGTCCGTCCGTCTGTCCATCCGTCTGTCTGTCCGTCTGTCCGATTATACGCAAACTAGTAACTTAGTTTTAAAACTTTGCAGTTAGTCTTCTATATGCTCTCACTCCTACTTAAGTCAGAACGGGCCGGATCGGACGAATATATCATATATCGTGTGACCATATCCAATAACAAAGAAAATATTGCGCTCTGTTCCTCTCATCGCCAACAAGCTGTAGTTCAATCGGCGGCCGCTTGATGGCGTTACATCTTCTTACGACCCTTTTAAAATATTATAAAAACCTTTTTTTTTTGGTAGGTAAATTCAAATTTGGCGGTTGAAGAGATGTGTTTTAGATCATATATGAAGCTCTGGTTTTTTAATTTAAATTCCAATATGGCGGTTGACTAGTTGTGTTTTTTAAAAATTGTTGTTGTCGAAATGTCTTTGTTGTTGTTGTTGTACAAAATCTTGTAGCTCTGGTTGTTGTTGTTGTTGTAGGCACAAATCCTGACTTCAAGCTGGTCATTTTCAGTACAAATTCCTCCATTTCGGGATTTCAGATACCAGGCGCACAGAAGGCAGTAGCAAGCGAATGTACGCTATTATAAACTGTTATACTTTAGCCGAGTTTCAAACCGTATTGGTGTGCTACGAAGCGAAGACTCCAACCATTTATAACAGAAAGTTCGAAACTCAGCTAAACTGTTATATGGTTCAAAACTAGGCTAAAGTATAACAGTTTACAAAACTTTTCAATCGCTTGCTACTGCCTTCTGTTCGCCTGGTACTTCAAATTAAGAAATTGAGAAATTTTTACTGAAAATGGCCAGCTTAAAGTCTGGATTTGTGCCTACAACAACAACACAGCTCGTTTACCACAACAACTTATTTACAAAAACAAAGCAAATAAGTACTGTTTACGATAACGTTTTTTTTAATTTGAATTCAAATTTGGCGGTTGCCGAGATGTTGTTTACACCATGTGTTAAGTTAACGTTTTTATTAGTTTGAATTCAAATTTTCCAGTTGGCGAGTTGTCATATATTAAAATAAGGCTTTTTGCAAATTGTTGTTGTCAAAATATTTTTGTTGTTGTTGTAAAAAGTCTTGTAGCTCCGGTTGTTGTTGTTGTTGTAGGCAAAAATCCAGACTTAAATCTGGCTTTTTTCCGTACAAATTCCACCATTTCGGGATTTCTAATACCAGGCGCGCAGAAGGCAGTAGCAAGCGAATGAACACTATTATAAACTGTTATACTTTAGCCGAGTTTCAAACCGTATTGGTGCGCTACTAAGCGAAGACTCCAACCATTTATAACAGAAAGTTCGAAACTCGGCTAAACTGTTATATGGTTCGAAACTAGGCTAAAGTATAACAGTTTACAAAACTTTTCAGTCGCTTGCTACTGCCTTCTGCGCGCCTGGTATATAAAATTCAGAAATTATCGAATTTGTACTGAAATTGCGCAGGTCTGAATCTGAATTTGTGCCTACAACAACAACAACAACTACGGCTACAAAATTTTGTACAACAACAACAAAAACATAATGGCAACAACAATTTGCAAAGAAACCAAAGCCACCGAAATAAACCGCTAAAATATGAATTCAAATTAAAAAAATCATATTTATTTTTATTGTTCTTGTAAACGAGTTGGTTTTGTTGTAAAAGAGATGTTGTTGTTGTTAATGGCACAAATGCAGACTTCGACTCGGCATTTTGAGTACAAATTCGTTAATTTCTGAATTTAAAGTACCAGGCGCACAGAAGGCAGTAGATGAATGATATGCAAATATATTGCCAAAATAAAGGATTTTTGTCTATACTGTACCTGGTCACACTTAATGGTTTAACAAGGTGTACAAGTTATCGATAACTTTTAGACCTTGTGAAATCATTAAGTGTGACCTGGTAAAGTTTGTAAAATAATCCTATATTATTATTATTTTTTGCATATCATCCATCTACTGCCTTCTGAGCGCCTGGTACTTCAAATTCAGAAATTAACGAATTTGTACTGAAAATGCCCAATGCTGGTCTGGATTTGTACCAACAACAACAACGACATTTCTTTTACAACAAAAACAACTTGTTTACAAAAACAACAACAAAATAAACAATGTTTCTCTGAAATTAAATTCAAATTTGACGGTTTATTTTGGTGCAGCTCCTCTTTTGCAGTGTGACCAATCAACCAAAAATAATAGATAATCGATAAACTAGGACAAATATACCAGGCGCGCAGAAACTACAGCAAGCAGCTGATCGGCTGATTTTATTTCCTCAAGTAACGGTTCCTAAAAGAGGGGAAAGCGAAGGAGCTTTCTGATTGGTCAATTCAAATGTAAACAAAGGTCGGCCATTATTAAAATTGGAAAAGAACCGTTACAACCAAGCTGCAGAATTAGCAAACAGCTGATCGGAAGTCACTTGCTGCTGGGCGCCGGGCACCTGCTGCCGATTCTGTTCGCCTGAATAAAACTTTACAACTTTACTTTCTATGTGCTCCCACTCCTACATAAGTCGGAACGGGCCGGATCGGAAGACTATATCATATAGTTGCCATAGGAACGATCGAAAAAATGTTTGAAAAAATATTAGAACTTTGTCAGTTTTCAACATATAATCACCAAATTTGATATTTGGCCATTTATTATTATTCCAGAATTTCGTACTAAATTTCATAAAAATTAGACGACTATATCCTATAGCTGCCATAGGAAAAAACGGGAGCAATAGGAATGATCGGCCAAATTTTCGAAAAAAAAAATTATAACTTCGCTGTTTCTCAACATATTTTCATCAAATTTGAGTTTCGGCCATTCAATGTTATCTTAGAATTTCGTTTTTAATTACAAAGTTCATTTGCAATCTGCAAGGGTATATAAACTTCGGTAAGCCGAAGTTAACTTCCATTCTTGTTTTTAGTCTGATTTTTGTGAATCCTATATTCTTTTATTACCATACATTCGTTTAAGTTGTTCGTAGTCAAATTGAAGAGATAAGTCAGTACTTTAGAAAAACTTGAATCAGTAGTGGCAATTAAAATTATCTCATTTGAGATATTCATTCTCTATACGAAAAAGTCATAGTCTATAATGTAATGGCTTAAAATATAGAAATGATAAAAATGTTTTCCATAATTATTCACTTCTTTAGGAATATTTTATGAAAGCACAAGGCGCTCTTAAAATTAAACTCACTAACAGTAAAATGTCGGGGGATTTAATATTAAATAAAGAAATATCTAAATATATGGGGCAAATATTTTAAGTGTCAAATTTACAATAAATGCATTTTTTTCTACACCTTAAGCATACTTTTAGAAACCATAGCAATTAATTAATTACCATTAATACATACAAGTGATTTTGATTGCCATGTTTATTTTTTATTATATTTATATAAGTACAAAAAAAGTTCATTTTTCCTTTTTGTCATGGTGAAGTACCTTAATTAAATTAAATCAATTTTTCAAAGAGCGTTAAAGATCAATAAAATGGTGATTAATTGATAGACGAGACCTTCCAACCATAAAGTTAATACTTCTTCTTTATATGCAATTTTCAAATGATTTTAGGAAACAATTTAAAACTGGAATGCTCCGCGATTATTCAGCCAGGTGAGGATGGCGCTAACATGCTTCTTGTAGCGCGCATTCGAGTACATAGCCATCTTCAGTCCCTCGCCATTATCCGATTCGGTGACAAAGTCAGTCAGATTGGCCTCATCGGTGCGATCGAGTAATACCGGCGGGCAGAGTATCAGGGCAGTGTGGTAGCCTGAAATCAAAATATATAGAATATAATATTACTATCTATAGACTTCCAGATAGCGAGAGCTTTTTCCCTTACCAACACGTCCGTATTTTAGCAGCTGAGTGTGTAGGAACCGCAGCGAGGGGGTCTTCGCCTGGGGATACTTGAGCAGGGCCAGGTGCTCTATCAGCTGATCGTGATAGTACTTAATGAGGTAATCGAACTTGCTTAACTTTATGTCAAATTGCGTGGATCCTAGAAGGAAGTAGATAAGGTCATGGGCCACACAGGCGACCTTGGGTAGCTGCAGGTCCACAAAGTAGGTTTCCGCTGGTTCAGGGGTCTCGCCCTCATACCGAAACATGATGTTGTTCGTCCAGCAATCTCCGTGATTCAGGGCATTAAAGTCCTCCGGATCGGGTGTGTTCATTGCATACATCAGGTCCACTATCTTCGGCTGGATTTTGTGCTGTAAAAAGAGTCGATCAACCAAAAATCTTCTTAAACTTGAGATGATTTCCCTACCACCGCCTCGCTGTATTTTTCGTAGCCCTCGTACAGAGGCAGACACTTCAGGAAGTACTTTCCCAGGGTCTCGGCCACCTGCTCGATGTTGTCCTTCATAGAGTCAGCATAGGTGGGCTGCAGATAGTTCTGGGTGTACGGACCCTTCAGGTGGAGCCTGTTGGCCGAGGCAGCGTGCCATTGGGCCATCTTCTTAAGAACACTCTTGGTGTGGGCCATGTCCAGGCCTTCCAAGCGATCCACATTCTTAAAGCCAAACGGCTTAAGATCCTGCAGCAGGACGTACTCATCGGGAGCTTGAATTTCGTAGGCCTTGGCCCCAAACTGAACCTTCAGACCCGCGTCCTCGTACATCTTCTCCAGCTCGGGTATCACCTGCAGGAAGACGTCCCGCTCCACCACGAACATATTGTTCTTTTTCAGAATCTCGCGGTACATCTCGAAGTCGTGTGGCGTCTTCAGCATATAGCTCACCTTCTCGATGACGTGATCTAATGGAGGAGTCAAAATGAGTCTTCACTTTTCTTTGTTTGCCACAACTAGTATGACTCACCCTTGAGTTCGACTTCGAAGTGTAGGCGCAGCATAATGGAGGAGTAATTTTCCCCCGGCTTGAGACCGGCCACCGGCTCGAAGCTCTTGATTCCCACATACTTGTCCCCGAAACGCTCCGACAGCAATTTCTCGAAGAGATCTGCCTTCAGCCAAGCTGGCAGTGGAACAGTTGTGGTCTCGTCCGTCATTGTATATAAACTGAAGGCCGTTTTGCCGGCTGTCTGTATTTATTATTGAGATAGAGTGAGCTTTTTGCCCCCTCTATCGTTGTTATTCGTAAATAAATAAGTGCATATGTATATAAACCATAACAAACGCCGATCCGAAAGCTCCAAAAGAGAGCCATCTCCGAAGAACTTGTTTCCAGAGGTAAAGAGAGTGGCACACAAAAACATATATGCAGTCCAAAACAAACCATGTGTAGGGGGTAATACATATATGAAATTTGTATTATGAATGTGCCTATAAAGCCATGTATGGGCAGTCTGTTAGAAAACATACATTAATTGAGGAGACATAAAGCAATAATTGCGAAAACAGAAATTAGTTACAAAACGGAATATTAGAACTATATATTTTTATGACGCTTTATATTAATTTTCAAGAATAAGCTCGCTGAAATAACAAAATTTGAATATCATTAAGAAAAAAAAGAATTAAAATTCATAATCTCTTCTTATTATAAAAAATATATTGTCGACTCTTTTTATGAATAATTCTAGATTCTTTTAAAGTATAAAAACTTTCACTATATTTAAAGTATGTATTTGTATATACCCTGTATAGTATCCCTATTACCACAGAACCTATATGATCAACATCTTTGTGGGTTCCAAGCTGTGATAAACTTAATGAGTGCTCCGCCTACGGGACATCTTGTTTATACACCTTACAAAAACTAAAGGCTATGAGGCCGATACATCTTATCTATAGCCAAGCAAACAGCAGACTCCCAAGTTCATGCAATTGTGACACAGCAGATTGTAACACTTAAGATTAATGGGAGGGTCTATGATTAGTTTGAAGAAACAATCCTCTCACACATTAGCATCTTAGCATTACGCGACATTTTCCCATGTACAACTGGAATAATAGTAAGATTATCAGTTAAATTTATTTATTTGCACTGAACTTAACCGTCTCACGTGCACAAGTCTTTAATTTCACTATCTGTATTTAAACCCTTTATATTAATAAACAAATAAATAATAGTAGAAATAAGCAAGATGGTAAACTGGAATATGTTGCACAATTTATATATATTTAGACAAAAAACAATTAAGTGACTGAGATAAATAATTATAATTAAGAGTATGATCAGCTTTTTTTCTTCGTTCTTTCTACAGTTTGTGCTGAATGTGAGAAGAATAAATATTACGCAGTAAAGAGTTGAGATATAATATATATAGTCATATAACGAACAATCAGAATAATTATTATCGATTCATTTATTTTTATTGTTTAGTATATTCATTACACAACGCCAGAAACTTCGTATTGTGTATCATAATGACAACACTAATCTTTAGACTTCGATTTTACATCTTTATTTACTTTTTATTTATCAATATTCAAAATATTTCAAAGTTAATCTATGTAAGTCAAAGGAACCACAAGCAATTTGGCTATTAAGACAACTATTCCAATGCTCCTCGATGTTGCAGCCATGGCAAAAGAACTTCTATATGCCTGAGGAACCTGGGATTCGTGTACAATGATGTCTTAAAGTCAGATTCATCATCTGCTAAGACTTGTTCCATATCAGCGCCATCCTTAGGATCCAGCAGAACAAATGGCATTATAGTACAAGCGCATACGAATGCTAAACATAATGCATTGATTGAGAAGTGAAAATTTAAAAATAAAAGTCGAACACTCACCCCATGCATTGTATTTCGATAGAGAGTCTCGAATACTCCTCAAAGTGGGCAGGGTTTTTGAGTATTTCAGCAACTTCAGGTGCTTGACCAACTCAGAATGATAGAACCAAATGAAGTAGTCGAATTTCGCAATCTTCACGTCTAAACTAGTGGAGGACAACAGGAAGTAGTACAGATCCTGAGCCACTGTGCCCCATTTGGGGAGTTGCAGGTCGACGAAGTACGTGTCCAAGATCTCGTTCTTCTCACTGTACTGGAACATGATGTTATTGGACCAACCATCGCCGTGGTTCAGGGCATTGAACTCGTCAGCTTTCGGATCGTTTAGATCGTTCACAATATCCAATAATTTATCGGCTGCAAATTTCTGTTGGAAAATAACGATAATAACAACATGAAATACTAAATATAAAAAGTCTACTCACCAAATCCGTCGCGTAAGCCTCATAACCCTTGACCAGGTGCATGTTCTTTAGGAAAACCTTAATGTTTTTATTACAAAATGCATCCACTATTTCCTCGTTCTTTAGAAAACCTTTGGTAAACTTCTCGTCGTAGGGTCCTCTGGTCTCCACGCGAACTGCAGATGCTGCATGCCATTGGGCCATTTTCTTCAGGACACTCTCAGTGTGAGCCTGATCCATGCCCTCGAGCCGATTCACATTCCTGAAGCCACGTGGTCTTAAATCCTCCAGAAGGACATGATAATCACTGATAGGGATCTCGTAGGCCTCGGCACCGAACTTAACATCGAGACCCGCATCCCGGTACAACTTCTCCAGTTCAGGAACCACTTCCAGATACATTCCAAGTTCAACATCGAAGATGTTTGACTTTTCGATCACCTTGCGATAGGCCTCCGATTGGTGGGGAGTCTTTAGCATGAATGCCTTGGTGACTTGGGATTTATCTAAACACGAATGTGACTATATAGACTACCTATACAGGTAATCAAATTAAGGACCCACCTTTGGTCTCCACATCCAGCTCCACTCTCAGCATGATGGTGGCGTAGTTCTCCCCAACAGGGACACCTGCTTTGGCCCTCATGGCCTTCGTCGCCTTATAGTTCTTGACATCCTTCCTCAGTAGATTTTCAAAGGCTTCTGCCTTTAGCCAATCCGGGATTAAGACTTTCCTCTGGTCAAGTTCATCTTCTGCTGTCTGTGGCGGCATTTTCGATGTGTCTCGTTGAGTTTTAAAGACTTAATGAGAGCTTCGTCTACGGTACATCATTTTTATAGACCTTACAAAAACTAAATGCGATGAGACAGATAAATCTTATCTTTTGCCATGCAAACAGTAGATTGTCTTAAGTTCATTTGTGCAAATGTGACGCAGCACATTTCTATACCTTAGATCAAGGGAAGGGTCTGTGAATAGTTTGAAGAAACAATCCTCTTTCAATTTAGCATCTCAGCATTGCACGACAGTTTCCCAGAAATGACTGGAATAATAATAGGATTATCAGTAAATTAATTTTATTTATTTGTTCTGACACAAACAGACTCGCGTGCGCCAGTCCCGAATGTGGTAATATTTATTTAAGCCATTTGAAATAATAAACAAACAAGTAATAATTAAATAAGAAGCTTGTAAAAGTACTCTACAATTAATAGATATTTAAAAAATACAATTAGTGACTGGGATAAATAATTATAATTAAAACTTGTAAAAGTTATCATCAGATATACTTTCTTTATTTGTGCCACAATTTGTGCTGAACGTGAGCAGAATTTAAATCTTTCCGTAAATTAATAAAGAGTTTGGAAATAATATATATTGTTAGAAGATATTATGAACTACTAGAATAATTATATTCCATTCATTTATATTCCTTCTTTATTATGTATATATACCGTACGTGCACTCAGGGAAAGTAAGGAAGTAAACACAAATATTTCGGTTTAAAAACATGTTTTATTTTTTAAAAAGTTAAAAACTAAATTGAGATCCCAAATGGATCAAGAGCCTTATTCGAGGGCTCCTCTTTGCTGCAGCCAAGGCAGCAGGACCTCCATATGCCGACGATATCTGGGATTGGTAAAGATGGAGTTCTTAAAGCTAGAGTCTTCGCTTGACATGATCTGATCGAAGTGAGCATCGTCCCTGGGATCCAGCAAAACGAATCCCATTATGCAGGCGGAACAAATGAAGCCTAAAAATATAATTTGTTACGTGAAATATTAAGCTTGAATTTACAGAAGCAAAAACTCACCCCAACCACTGTACTTGTTGAGAACATCACGAATACCCCTAAGAGTGGGCAGAGGTTTCGGGTAGTTAAGGAGCTTCAGGTGCTTGACCAGCTCGGAGTGATAAAACCAAATCAAATAGTCGAACTTTGACGTTTTTATGTCCAAGCTAGTTGAAGAAATCAAAAAGTAGTACAGATCCTGGGCCACTGTTCCATATTTGGGTATTTGTAGGTCAACGAAATAGGTATTCAAAATCTCATTCTTTTCGTTGTACTGAAACATGATGTTATTAGACCACCCATCGCCATGGTTCAGGGCATTGAACTCGTCGACTTTTGGCACGTTCAGATCGTTGACCACATCCAGCAACTTCTTGGAGACACTGTGCTGTAGCGGGAGATACAGCGATAAGATACAGAAATCCAGAGATAGTCGCTAAGTTTACCTACCAAATCTTTAAGATACGTCTCATGACCTTTGTACTGATCAATGTGTTTCAGCAGATTTTTGACGCTGCGATTACAGAATGCATCCACAATTTCCTCAGACTTGAAGAAGCCCGTGGTGTACTTCTCCTCGTAGGGTCCCTTGAGCTCCACGCGAACAGCAGACGCCGCATGCCACTGAGCCAGCTTTCGAAGGACATTCTCGGTATGAGCCTGGTCTAAGCCCTCGAGGCGATTGGCATTCCTGAAGCCACGTGGCCTGAGATCCTCCAAGAGGACATAGTAATCACTGGCCGCAATCTCATAGGCCTCGGCGCCAAACTTCACCTCCAAGCCTACGTCCCGATACAACTGCTCCATTTCGGGAACAACATCTAGGTACATTCCACGCTCTACATCGAAGATATCCGTCTCCTCGAGAATTTTGCGATAGGTCTCCGATTGGTGGGGTGTCTTCAGCATGAAGGCCTTGGTTACCAGGGATTTGTCTGGAGAATCAAGTGAACTTTTAATTTACTTAAAATACACGCTTTAAAAGCCGAACCTTTGGTTTCTACTTCCAGTTCTACTCTTAGCATTATGGTGGCATAGTTTTCCCCAGGTGCGACACCAGCCTTGGCCCTTAAAGATTTCGTTTCCTTGTAATCCTTGACCTTTCGCCTGAGCAGCTCCTCAAAGGCTTCCGGCTTAACCCAATCCGGGATCTTGACTTCCCTCTGGCAAACCTCTTCGTCCTTTGTTTGTGGCGGCATTGCGGAAATATCTCTTTGGCTTTTGAACAGTTACTGGAAGATCTGCCTTCTAGCCGCATCTTTTAAATATTTTCAGGAAGAACGATAAGCAGTATCTCATTCTCACAGACTTTTACGGGTTGATTGCAAAGATGATAAAGTACTTCGTTGCTTTTGTTGAAGAGGTGTTATGTAATGTAGATTGCATTTCTTTCCAAGTATGTATGTATGTATATCTTGTTTTTATTTAGTAGTAACAATCTGTTAGATAATATTAAAAGATAATATTAATATTATCTAACAATCAGTTAGATAATATTAGGCAAACCTAGACAACGTAATAAAGTTTTGTGTACGTTTTTCGCTTATTTGTTTCTTATATCTGAGAGAGGCTGTCGATGGATTAAACTGTGATCTATGGATATGCAAACATAAACAAAATAGACACACATAAATATATTTTCAGACCCTAAAGCCTCTTATTTTGCTTTTGATGTCGCTTTAGCTTAAAATTTATTAGGACTTCCCCTGGTGATATATGTTAGTTTGACTCCCTCTGTAAAGTTGTGTTTTTCTTTCTGTTCTTTTTGGTGTTAACCACAAATTAGTTCCCAGCAAACAATGAAAAGCAATGAAGTGACACTTCGTCGATGTATGTTTACTTGGCACTTTGGAAATTATAAGTTCTAGGAAGTGTAAATAAAAAAAGAGCCTAGCCCCCAAATAGCTAATTATATAGCAGCCATAGATAATAACTATGTAGTTTGGTATGGTCAAGCATTCAACTCAAAGCTTTTTCAATTCGATAAGCTATATGCAAAAGTTTCCCCATCAAAGACAGCTTTTTGTGATTTTATTTATTTTGATAATGTTTTGTTTTGATACGCTCATTTGGCCCCAAGGAGAAATTTGTTTATAGTTACCTAGCAACGTTATCAAGACGCTTAAACCCTGTGAGTCACTTCAAACTACTATAGTGTCAAAAATACACTCTCATAGTGATTCTTCAAAAATTGATTGAACCCCGTTTATCGGTTGAAGTTCTACGTTTATTAGTACTCGTGGACATTATCGCACGATGGTTCAGATAACAGTATCATGAGGTCGCTCTAAATGCTGACTTAATTCACAGGTTTGTTGTGAAAACATTGAAAATGTTTGGCTCTAACTGATATCCAGGGCACCGCGATTGAGCAGCCAGGGCAGGACCACTTGGATGTGCTTGCGATACCGGGAGCTGCTGTAGAGCTGCATCTGGAAATCAGCTCCGGCGTTAGTGTCATCCAATATGTTATCAAAACTGGTGACGTCCGCGGGGTCCAGGAGAACGATGCCCATCACGCTGGTCACCACATTATAGCCTGCATTAACGACGAAAATGCTGCAATCAGGTTTAAAAGAAATGGGAAAAACCTACCATAAAATCCGTATTTAAAAAGTGCCAAGTGAATATCACGAAGGCTGGGAATGGGCTTAGAGTACTTTAGGATCTTCAGGTGCTCCACCAGATTTTCGTGGTAAACCTTAATGTAATAATCAAACTTGCTCAGCTTATCCTCCAGTTTGGTAGAGGAGAGTAAAAAATAATATAAGTCCTGGGCCACGGTTCCATACTTGGGGATCTGATAGTCGACCAGGTAGACCTCCTTGATCTTGCCAAAGGCATCGTATTGGAACATGATGTTGTTTGACCAGGAATCGCCGTGGTTCAGCACATTGAAATCGGTGGGATCGACCTTGGCGAACTCGAAACATTTGTCAACAAATACAGGCTGCGATGCTTTCTAGTTAAAATATAACAAAGGCATATATAGACAATTTGTTGCATAGATATATTAGATATAATTTACTTACGACTTTTTCAATGTAAACTTCGTTGCCTTCGTAGGTGGCGCAGCATTTCACGAATCGCTCTCCCATTCCCTTCATCATCTCAGTCATCACTGGTCGTGTTTTCTCATTAAAGAAGCCATCGAGCACGATTTCCGGATACGGCCCCTTTGTGGCCACCCGCACCGCGGAGGCTGCATGCCACTGGGCCAGCTTACGAAGAACCCTCTCCGTGTGAGCTTGGTCGAGTCCCTCGAGGCGATTGGCGTTCTTGAATCCCTTGGTTCCCAGATCCTCTAGAACCACATACTCGGTCTTGGCGTTCTTGAGATCGTAACTCTTGGCTCCAAATGTGATCTCCACTCCGGCTTCCCTATAGAGTGCCTCCATCTCGGGCACAACCTCACTATACATGGTGCGCTCAGTGTTGAAGATATTGACTTGGTTCATCATCTCCTTAAACATTTCTTGCTGATGTGGCAACTTGACCATGTAGGAAACCTTTTTAGTTTTTCCATCTGAGGGGAGAATATGTTGAATTGGATATGATAGTGGATTTAAATTAATGGACATACCCTTCAGCTCCACCTCGATGTGTACCCGCAGCATGATGGTGGCGTAATTATCTCCTGCAGCAGATCCAAGTTCCGCCTTGAAAGTATTGACCTTGGAGTATCCCTCCACACTCGATCGGAGCGCATCCTCGAAGAGTTCCGCATTTACCCACTCGGGTATTTTACTAGCCGCCATTGCAGATTATCGTAATTAGTTAAAGAGCGAGTAGATCAAGTATACGCCGAGTTGAACTCGCCTGTGATGACTGAGGGTCGACAAAGTATAGCAAAACATTTATACCAGTTGCGGGGAGCTTTTTTAATAATAATGCACATTTGATATTACGTTTTGGAGAGCCAGGGGGCAATCTCTGGATCGTAGAAGCCAAAAAGCTATTTGCGTATCTTTAAGTTAAATCTATCTTTTTATAAATATTTGATATAAAAGTGGGTCTGGCAGAGCTTTTACCCTATAATTTTGTTAATCCTAATGGAAGCCTGGATACTAAAAATAAAGCTTCTTATAAAAGTGAGCTTTTAGGTTTGTGTGTCAAAAATAAATGTTTGCGCTGCATAACAGAAATCAGTTTAATAACAAAGCGTTAAAAATAGTTAATATTTTTCTTAAATCTCTAATCATTCTGAAAATAGATCTTTTTCTCCTTTATAAATAAACTCTTTAGTGTAGGAAAAACGCACTATCAATCGGCGCTTACCATTTTATTAATACTTTTGGTCATAAACAGATAACCTTATCGTCTCCATAAGTTATGACTCAGAATACGATTTTTTTTTTTAAATGAAACTAGGAAATTGTTTGTTTGGGGAAATAATTCTAATTAATATCCATGGCGCCACGATTTAGCAGCCAGGGCAGCACTGCCTGGATATGTTTGCGGTACCGGGGACTGTTGTAGAGCTGCATCTGGAAATCAGCTCCGGCGTCAGTTTCGCCCATAAAATTCTCAATACTGGCCATATCTGTGGGGTCCAGAAGAACAGCGGCCATCACACCGGTGACCACGGTGTAACCTGAATAAAGGAAATGGAAATGCTGAAATCTGGCTTACAAATAATAGCAAGTACCCACCGAAAAATCCGTATTTGAAGAGCATCAAGTGAATATCACGAAGGCTGGGAATGGGCTTTGAGTACTTAAGGATCTTCAGGTGCTCCACCAGATTTTCGTGGTACACCTTAATGTAATAATCGAACTTGCTCAGCTTATCCTCCAGCTTTGTGGAGGACAGCAGGAAGTACAGTAAATCCTGGGCCACGGTTCCGTATTTGGGGATCTGGTAATCGACCAAGTAGACCTCCTTGATCTTGCCAAAGGCATCGTATTGGAACATGATGTTGTTTGACCAGGAATCGCCGTGGTTCAGCACATTAAACTCGGTGGGATCGACCTTGGCGAACTCGAATAATTTGTCGACAAACACGGGCTTAAGTGCTTTCTAGTAGGCGGAGAACACAACGACGATTACATGATTAATTGCATATATTATATATTAATTACTTACGACTTTGTCAATGTAAAGCTTGTTGTTTTCATAGGTGGCACAGCTTTTGACGAATCGCGATCCCATTCCGTTCATCATCTCAGTCATCATCGGACGACTTTCTTCCTTGAAAAATCCGTGAAGCAGGATTTCCGGATACGGACCCTTGGTGGCCACCCGCACCGCTGATGCTGCATGCCACTGGGCCAGCTTACGGAGAACTCTCTCCGTGTGGACTTGGTCTAGTCCATCGAGACGATTGGCATTCTTAAATCCTTTCATTCCCAGATCCTCGAGAGCCACATACTCGGTCTCGGCGTTCTTAAGATCATAGCTCTTGGCGCCAAATGTAATCTCGACGCCGGCTTCCTTGTAAAGTGCCTCCATCTCGGGCACAACCTCAGTGTACATTGTTCTTTCGATATCGAAAATGTTAGTCCGCTTCATCATCTCCTTGAACATTTCGTGCTGATGCGGCAACTTGACCATGTACGACACCTTTTTGGTATTTCCATCTAATCACAGGAAATGTTGAATCACTTATGATAGGGGATATAAATATATGGACTTACCCTTGAGCTCCACCTCAATGTGTACTCGCAGCATGATGGTAGCATAGTTCTCTCCTGCCGCAGATCCGATTTCAGCCTTGAAAGTTTTTACTTTCGAGTATCCATCCACGCTCGACTTGAGCACATCCTCGAATAATTCCGCAGTGACCCACTCGGGTATTTTGCTGGCCGCCATTGCAAATAATTGTAATTAGTTGTTATCGAGCGAGTAGAACAAGAATACGCCCGGTTGGATTCGGCTTTGCTGACTGAGGGTCGACGGAGACGATCAATAGTTTTATACCAGCTGGGGGGAGCTTTTATGATAATAATAAAGGTTTGAAATTACTTTTTCCACTCTCTGGATCGTAGAATTTTCTATTATCTCTAAAAAGCTATTCGCGTAGGCATTTTCATGAATGTATGAAGTAAGAGTGGGGCTTATAATTGTGTTTGTCCAATTCAAAGTTTTGTTTTTATTTTCAATTTATTTAAGTTATATGCGATGACTTCGAAAAACTTCTTTAATAAAAAAACGTTAGAAATAGTTTATATATGTTTAATTATCTTTTAGCTTTATGAATATAAATAGCTTGGTCCTTCGTAAATAAACTCTTAAGCTCAGAAAGGCTGATTGGCTGTTGGTCAAACTAAGAAATTGTTTGTTTGGGTAATAATTCTAATTAATATCCAAGGCACCGCGATTGAGCAGCCAAGGCAGCACTGCCTGAATATGTCTGCGGAACCGGGGACTGTTGTAAAGCTGCATCCGGAAGTCCACTCCGTCCTCAGTTTCAGCTGAGAAGTTCTCAAAACTGGCGGCGTCTGTGGGGTCCAGAAGAACAATGGCCATCACGCCAGAGGCCACGTTATAACCTGCAAAAGGGAAAGTGAAATGCTGAATCAGGTTTAAAAATAATCGCAAATACCCACCGAAAAATCCGTGTTTCAAAAGTGCCAAGTGAATATCTCGAAGGCTGGGAATGGGCTTTGAGTACTTAAGGATCTTCAGGTGCTCCACCAGATAATCGTGGTATACCTTAATGTAGTAATCGAACTTGGACAGCTTATCCTCCAGCCTGGTGGAGGAAAGCAAAAAGTAGTATAAGTCCTGGGCTACGGTTCCGTATTTGGGGATCTGGTAATCGACCAAGTAGACCTCCTTGATCTTCCCAAAGGCATCATACTGGAACATGAAGTTGTTTGACCAGGAATCGCCGTGGTTTAGCACATTAAACTCGGTGAGATCGATCTTGGCGAACTCGAAACATTTGTCGACAAACACGGGCTTAAGGGCTTTCTAGTGGACGGATAACAGAACGATGATTTCGTGGTTAATTGCATATATAATTATAATAATTACTTACGACTCTGTCAATGTAAAGCTCGTTGTTTTCGTAGCTGGCACAGCTTTTGACAAATCCTGTTCCCATTCCGTTTATCAGCTCAGTCATCATCGGACGACTTTCTTCCTTGAAAATACCGTGAAGCAGGATTTCTGGATACGGACCCTTGGTGGCCACCCGCACCGCTGATGCTGCGTGCCACTGGGCCAGCTTACGGAGAACTCTCTCTGTGTGAGCTTGATCGAGGCCTTCGTGGCGGTTGACGTTCTTGAAACCCTTGATTCCCAGATCCTCCAGAGCCACATACTCCGTCTCGGCGTTCTTAAGATCGTAGCTCTTGGCGCCAAATGTAATCTCGACGCCGGCTTCCTTATAAAGTGCCTCCATCTCGGGCACCACCTCGCTGTACATGGATCGCTCGACGTTGAAAATGTTGTTCCTCTTCAACATCTCCTTGTAACTTTCATGCTGATGCGGCAACTTCACCATATACGAGACCTCTTTAGTTTTTCCATCTGAGGAAATTAGGATTAGATATGATAGTGTTTTTAAATATTTTTATAAATTTACCTTTAAGCTCCACTTCGATGTGTACCCGCAGCATAATAGTGGCGTAGTTCTCTCCTGCCGCAGATCCGCTTTCCGCCTTGAAAGAGCTGACCTTAGAGTATCCCTCCACACTCGACTTGAGCACATCTTCAAATAGATCTGCTGTGACCCACTCGGGTATTTTGCTGGTCGCCATAGAAGATAAATAAAATTAGTTTTTATCGAGCGAGTAAAACAAGTATACGCAGTGTTGCACTCGGTTGAGCTAACTGAGGATCGACTGGGAGGATAAATATTTTTATAGCTGCTGTGGAAAGCTTTCATTATAATCGTGAAATTTTGAAATTATGAACCCGCTGGCTTTCTGTCAAAGTTAGTTATTAGTTAGCTTTTTCCTTGAAAAAGCTATTTGCTTATTTGAGCGCATTTTCATTAATTTGTGTAGTAAAATAAAGTTTCCAGAGCTGTGACACTTATAATGAAATGGCAAGCCTTTAATGCAGAACGGAGATTAGAAGTCAAGGCTTGTCAAAGAAGTGAGATGTCTTAATATAGAATACTTTACCTATATACAGAAAGCACTAGTTTGTATTTTCCATAAAATAATAAGTTAATAACAAAATATTTCTACAGAAATAGAACAGCATTAAAAATGTAAAAAAGTACGATGCAAAGAAATGTTGCCTGCGACACGGATTAAAATTGAATTTAAAAAAAAATTCTTAATATTTTGAAGTCAAAATAAATTTATTTTTATACCTTACACATTTGTAATTATATTGAGTACAAATACTTCCCAATATCAATTTTAGCACCTATTAAAGTATAGTTCTAACCAAGAGCTTAATATTTTAAAGTCTTAGCACATGTTTTTTTTTTATATTTTAACTGCAAAGAAATATCGCTTTTGACATAATAGAAAATCACACATATATTCATAGGCCCAAGCTATCAGTTTTGTTTTGCTAAGCTATTCGCCCCAACCTTGAAAGGCACATTGATTCATGCCATATCTCTATTTATCGCCGGTTTTTTGTTTGCCGGCGAAGTAACATTTGTGTTTCTTTTAATAACTATAAATTATAAATAGAAAACAAAACAAAACAAACAAAAAAACTGGTATCCTAGCTTTTTTGTCTCTGCTTTGCATTTGCCTTATATGGTCTATCGATTCAGGTTTTTGTTTCCATTTTAATGTTTACACTGAATCAAACAAAACCACATAAATACCAAGGCGTTAGAAATAATTTCTATTTATTAAAGTATCCCTTAGCTAGCGGAAAACAAATACGTTTTCTCCTCCATAAATAATCTTTTGAGTGTTTTGCAAACATTGATTTAACTTCTCTATCGATCGGCGCTGTAACCTTTTATTAATACTTTGGAACAGATATAGATAGCCTTATCATCACATTTGATTGTGACTCAGTTAACGAGCTCTTGTTGGACAAACTAGGAAATTGTTTGTTGGGGAAATTCATGTTGAAAATATTAATTTGACTCCAGGGCACCGCGATTGAGCAGCCAGGGCATGGCTGCCTCGATGTGTTTACGGTACCGGGGACCACTGTACAGTTGCATCTGGAAGTCTACTCCTGCTTCAGTGTCGCCCACAAAATTCTCGAAACTGGCCTTTTCCGTGGGATCCAGCAGCACACCGGCCATTACACCTGTGACTACAGAAAAACCTGGAAAACGAAACGAGAAATCACCACTTAATGTTTGTTTTGATTTCTTAGAACTACAATCAATTATTACCGAAAGATCCGTGCTTTAAGAGCGACAAGTGAATGTCTCGCAGGCTGGGGATGGGTTTGGAGTACTTCAAAATCTTTAGGTGCTCCACCAGATAGCTGTGATACGTCTTAATGTAATAATCGAACTTGGACAGCTTATCCTCATATTTGGTGGATGAGAGCAAGAAATATTGAAGGTCCTGCGCGACGGTGCCGTACTTGGGCAGCTGGTAGTCGACCATGTAGACCTCCTTGATTTTTCCAAAGGCATCGTACTGGAACATGATGTTGTTTGCCCAGGAATCGCCGTGGTTCAGCACATTGAATTCGGTGGGATCGACTTTGGCCATCTCGAACATTTTGTCCATAATCACAGGCTGAAGCTCTTTCTGCAGGTGACAGAAACTTGAGTTAGGAACATGAAGAATAATATAAATATATTTTACTACTTACGACTTTCTCGATATATGCCTCGTTGCCATCGTAGGTGGCACAACATTTGAGGAATTTCTCACCCAGGGATTTTGTCATCGCGGTCATCATTGGGCGGTTATCGTCCTTAAAGAAGCCTATGATCAGATCTTGTGGATACGGGCCCTTGGTGGCCACTCGCGCAGCGCTGGCTGCATGCCACTGGGCCAGCTTGAGAAGCACTCTCTCGGTGTGAGTTTGATCCAGGCCTTCGAGTCGGTTGGCATTCTTGAATCCCCTCATGCCAAGGTCCTCCAGCACTACATATTCACTCTTGGCGTTCTTGAGATCGTAGCTCTTGGCCCCAAAAGTGATCTCCACACCTGCGGCCTTGTAAAGAGCCTCCATTTCGGGGACATACTGATTGTACATGCCGCGCTCCATGTCGAACATGCTGTTTTTCTTTGTCATCTCCTGCAAGATCTCCAGTTGGTGGGGCAGCTTCATCATAAAGGACACCTTCTTGAATTTGCCATCTAATAAGAAGACTTTAAAATCAGAAAACTGAACCTGTACAATATGTTATAGGGACTTACCCCTTAGCTCCACTTCGACGTGAATCCGTAACATAATGGTGGCATAGTTTTCACCAGCCGCTGATCCAATTTCCGCCTTAAAGTTCTTAACTTTTGAGTAGCCTTCTATGTTCGCCTTCAACACATCTTCGAAAAGTTCGGCAGTGACCCAATCGGGAATCTTATTGTCCGCCATTATTTGTATATTTTCGAATTGGTATTCCAAAAGATGAGAAACAAAGGTGTATGTCTTCTTGGACTGCCGGTCACGAACTGAGGCTACACGGAGAGGATCATGGGGCTTATATACAGCCAACAGCTAGGTACTTTCCCTCTATCGTCTCTCACAAGCTTTTCCAAAGTGGTGCCATCAGTATTTCTCTCTTACGAAGCTTTCGTTAACACATTTTGTGTTCATATATGGTGTTGTATGGCCTTCAACTAGTTTTCGGAGTGGTGACCCTTGCAGAGAGACGGTTATCAATGAACCTTCCTCTCTGACTGTGACTATGCCCAAATATGGATAGATATTAAAAGAGAACATTAAACTAAACCTTTAAACCATTAAGCCCTACCTTTGCTTACTCATCAAAATTATTGTTTACACTTGGTATTCCCTATAAATATACACAACACTACCAGCCGAGTCAAGTTAACAATATTCGTCTGCCTGTCCGTTGATTTTAGAGACTTTAAGGTAAGCATGCCCACACAAATTATGAAAAAAGTAAAGTATAATTGAACTCAGTACATACGGATAAAATGGATGAATTTTTTAAACTTATTTGGAATAATTTTAACCTATTTTATTTTATAAAAGTATATTCTTATATTTACTATCGATTGGGGGAATAATATCTGAAAGTTTCAAAAAAATAAAAAGACTTTTAAATTAAATAAATAATTAAGTTACCTTTTATCTTAAGGCTTAGAGAGTTGGGCATCCTATAGTCAAACACACACATGTAAAAACTTTATTTTATTTTTTATTAAAGTGCCTAAATCAAGGTTATAAAGTAAGACCTTTGTTATAGAGATATAGGTAAATAATCTTATGTGACGCATGTTGATAATCAATATGTTCTGATATGCCTTACATAGTTACATGGTTTTTTAATAACAATACATTCGCATTAAGTGATTGCCTTTGTTTATTTTATACAGTTCAGTTTAATGTTGTAATAGAAACGTCTAAAGTGTTTACAGGGAATAAGCTAATAGATCTTTTAATTCAACTGCATATTTTAGTCCTGACTAATATCCAAGGCTCCACGATTGAGAAGCCAGGGCAGAATCAATTGGATGTGCTTTCGGTAGCGGGCATTGTTGAACATTTGCATCTGGAAATCCGCTCCTTCGGAAGAATCGCTGATGAAGGTCTCCAAACTGGCTTTATCTGTTGGATCCATCAGGACTGCTGCCATAACTCCTGTGGCCACGGAGTAAGCTGGGAAAGAAAAAAATAAAGGCTTTTATTTAAACACATTCGAGATCATAACTATGATATTGTGCTCACCGAAACTGCCGTAATTTAAAAGTGCAATGTGAATCTCTACAAGAGTTGGCACAGCCTTGGAATATTTTAGGATCTTCAAGTGCTTCACCAGATTATCGTGGTAAGCCTTAACGTAATGATCAAACTTGCTCAGCTTATCTTCCAGATTTGTAGATGAGATCAAGAAGTAAAGAAGATCATGGGCAACAGATCCATACTTGGGCGCCTGAAAATCAAGCATGTAAACCTCTTCAATCTTGCCATAGTCATCGTACTGGAACATGATGTTATTAGACCAGGAATCTCCGTGATTCAGAACATTAAATCCCGAAGGGTCAACATGATTTAGCTTGAACATCTCGTCAATTATTAGAGGCTTTAAGGCTTTCTGTATGGAAATATGTTAAGATCTGGTAAATAATCAATCAATCAACTAAGTTAAATTAATCTCACGATCTTGTCTATGTACGCTTCGTTTCCTTCGTAGGTGGCGCAGCACTGGATAAATCTCTGTCCTATGCTGCTCATCATCTCTTTCATCATCTCCTTGTTTTCTTCCTTAAAGTAGCTGTTCCGCAAAATCTCTGGATACTGTCCCTTGGTGGCTAGCCGTACGGCTGTGGCCGCATGCCATTGGGCCAACTTTCGCAACACTCTCTCGGTGTGCGCTTGGTCGAGTCCCTCGAGGCGATTGGTATTCCTGAATCCCCTGATGCTCAGATCCTCCATCGCTATATACTCGGTCTGGGCATTCTTGAGATCATAGCTTCTGGCTCCAAACGTGATCTCCACACCGGCCTCCTTGTAGAGAGCCTCCATTTCAGGCACTACCTGCGTGTACATGGTGCGTTCGATTTCGAAGACGTTCGTGTGCTTCATCATTTCCCTGATAGCCTCCTGCTGATGTGGCAACTTGACCATGTATGACACCTGCTTCGTCTTACCATCTGTGGGGAAGAGTTACGAAATAAATACTTTGCTTTCGGTGTACTTCCTGAGATGTCTCACCCTGCAGCTCCACTTCGATGTGTATCCGCAGCATGACGGCGGCATAATTCTCTCCTGCAGCAGATCCGATTTCCGCTTTGAAAGTCCTGATCTTGGAGTATCCCTCCATATTCGACTTAAGCACATCCTCGAATAGTTCCGCAGTGACCCAATCGGGTATTTTGCTGGCCGCCATTGGAAATAATTTAAATTGGCTTTTATTTAGGAAGTAGAATAAGTATACGTCCTGTTGCACTCTTTTGTGCAGATTGTTGCTCGACGTGAGGTACTTTTATAATTATTATGGAAGTTGAAAATAACCAGCGTTATATATTCGAATGATAAGCATATTTTTTCAGTTTTGTTTTGCTAAGCTATTCGCTTGTGCCCTTATAAGGCACTTGATGTTTGTTGTTCTCTCCACTAATCACCGGTTTCTGTTTTTGTTTATTTTTGTTTTAATGAATAAGAGAGCTAAGAATTAAAGCTTTTTTGGTTGTCTCTCAGTTTGTTTTGCTTCTCCGTTTTGTTTATGCCCTTATATGGCATATCTCTCTCTTTTCCCACATTATCTAAGGTTAGTGTTTGACCATTATTATTAAAGCGATTTCACAAATACAATAATAATAAAAAGATGTGACTAATTATTTAAATTATTTAGTGTTTTGCAACCTTTGATTTCCTAAGTTTATTTTTAATTAATATTAGATAAATGCCATTTTATTGAACTTTATTTTGGACCATATATTCTTTTTAAATTCTGATTCAATTTAATGGGTTTCTTGAGTCAATATTAAATAGCGTTTGTTGCGGGAAATTTTTATAACTATCATCCTTTCTGTAAGATTTGTTTTCTAATCTCATTTTACCCACCAAACTGGAGAATAAGCTTGGGAAACTGGATATAATACTTAATTAGTCCCATTTGGATTAGAATTCTCCTTAAAGTTATTTATTATTGTTATTACTAATTTGTGACAACAAATGTGTCCGCTTTCTTTGATAGCAATGCGTGCCTCCAGCTATTTTCTCTAAATCGCCTCTCTCAAGCTTTTCTAATGCCACTTCAAGAATTTCTCTCTCAAAAGCTTTTTTGAATATTTGTTTGTTTGTTCATAAACAAAATAACTTGGCCTTCAACTACTATTCGGAGTAATGACCCTTACAGAACGACGTTACCATAAACCATTATCTGGTTCTGGTTCTGACTATAATCAATTCAAGAGTCTTACATGATGAACATATTAATTTCCTAGATAATTTCTTATGCATTAAAAAGCCCCCTAAAATGGGTGTTTCCCAACTTCCATCCATTAATTTAACATTTTTGTATTATGTTGTTTAATACTCTTATATAAAGTCTTTTACTTCGCTGGGAAATGCAGTGTTCAGGTATTTTAGTTTAAAAATAAATTGATTTAATTCGCATCTAGTCTTGACTGATATCCAAGGCTCCTCTATTAAGCAGCCAGGGCAGAATCAATTGAATGTGTTTTCGGTAGCGGGCATTGTTGTACATTTGCATCTGGAAATCCGCTCCATCGGCGGAATCACTGAGGAAGTTCTCAAAGCTGGCTTTGTCTGTGGGATCCACCAAAATGGCGGCCATAACTCCAGTGGCTACGGAATAAGCTGGAAGGAGAAACAGAGTTAAATTTATACAGAATATAAATATATAATATTAAATATACACACCGAAAAGTCCGTATTTGTACATCGCCATGTGCATCTCTTTCAAACTCGGCAGGGGCTTGGAGTATTTCAGGATCTTAAGGTGCTCTACCAGGTTATCGTGGTAAACCTTAATGTAGTAGTCGAACTTGCTCAGCTTGTCCTCCAGTTTTGTGGAAGATATCAAGAAGTAGAGAAGATCCTGGGCAACCGAACCGTATCTGGGCACCTGATAGTCAACCAAGTAGACCTCCTTGATCTTGCCAGAGTCATCGTGCTGGAACATGATGTTGTTCGACCAGCAATCGCCGTGGTTCAGCACATTGAATTCCGTGGGATCAACCTGACCCAGCCTGAACATCTCGTCTATTACCAGTGGCTTTAAGGCTTTCTGTAGTGAAATTATAGGCTCAATAATAAATATTAACCATGTATAGGGTACAGCTTATCTTACGATCTTCTCTATATACGCTTCGTGACCTTCGTAGGTGGTGCAGCACTGGAAGAACCTCTGTCCCATGCCTTTCATCATCTCATTCATCATTGGCTTGTTTTCCACCTTAAAGAAGCCCATGAGCAAGATCTCCGGATACTGGCCCTTGGTGGCTATCCGTACGGCTGTGGCCGCATGCCACTGCGCCAACTTGCGGAGCACTCTCTCGGTGTGCGCTTGGTCGAGTCCCTCGAGGCGATTGGTGTTCTTGAACCCCCTAATGCTTAGGTCCTCCAAAGCAATGTAGGCGCTCTGGGCATTCCTGAGATTGTAGCTGTTGGCGCCAAACCTGACCTCCAAGCCGGCTTCCTTGTAAAGAGCCTCCATCTCGGGCACCACTTCGGTGTACATGGTGTCCTCGATTTTGAAGACGTCCGTGTGCTTCATAATTTCCTGGTACATTTCCAGCTGATGTGGCAACTTGACCATGAAAGACACCGGCTTGGTTTTACCATCTGTGAGGGAGAGTTTCGAAATCAATAAAGCTATCTTGGGGTGTTCCCCGAAGTGTCTCACCCTGCAGTTCCAATTCGATGTGAACCCGCAGCATAACCGTTGCGTAGTTCTCGCCTGCCGCTGATCCAATTTCCGCCTTAAAGCTCCTAACCTTGGAGTATCCCTCCACACTCGCCTTGAGCGCATCCTCAAAGAGTTCCGCAGTGACCCACTCGGGTATTTTGTTAGCTGCCATTGCAGATAATAGGAATTTGTATTTAAATTGTTAAAAAACGCAAAAAAGCACGTATACGCCCGGTTAAACGGTGTTGCGTTGACTGACGAAAATGGAGAATTAGATAGTTTTATATCAGGCTGAGGAAAGCTTTTACCATTCCGTAAAACTCGGAAGCTCCGGCACGATCTTCTCTCCCAAGCTTTTCCGATGAAATCCGTATATAATTCGCTCTCCAAAAGCTTGCCTTATTTCACATTAAACTTATTTGTTTACATTCTCTGAATTATTCTTCATGGTGATGACCCCAATAATTGAGCTTCCCTTAAAACCAAACACATCTAAAAGATTTTTTACAAACCAATTAAAGTAATTGTATTCCATTGTTAAAATAAAACCCATTAAAATTTGAGTAGAAAATTGTAAATTTAGTCAAAATCATGCAACGCAAAGAATATTTCGATTCTGATCCCTTATGATGTACCCATGTTTTGTGAAAAAAAAAACATTTTTCATCATTTAAAACATCAAAAATTGACAGCAATTCAAATTTTTTAAAAATTGATGCAAGGCCTAATGAAATCGAACAAACAAATGCTTTCCGTATTGAAATTAATTCATTTTTGACTTAGTTATGACAAATTTTCTGATTAAAAATTTAAAGAGTATGTAAAATTTAACTCTTCTAAATTATCTTTTCTTCTTGTTTATATAAAATTCGACGCCGTAACATTTGTCAACAACAAAAATAGATTAATGTACAAAATGCGTTCTATCAGCTTCTGCTGATTTTCTCTCTGCTGATTTTTCTCTCGCTAGTGTAATTATTCAGATAATTATATAGCATATATTATTTAATACTTTTACAATAACTTGAGCTCTGTTTGAACCTGTTTGACTCATTGCTACCCGTTCATCTTATGTAACCCCGCTCAATGAGCCAGGGCAGTATGACTTTGATTTGATCCACGTAAGCGGGGAGCAGAAACATCTTACGCTTGAATGCCGTCGCCTCCTCTGAATTTCCCATCACATTTGCTATGTTCGAGTCCAGATCCGGCGGGAGCAGCACTATGGGAAGCATTCGCTGTGCGCATATAAATGCTGAAATTACGAGAGAGATTTGGGATTCAGTACCCAAGCCGAAATGAGCTTCGCATCGAGGTCGGCCTTACCCCAGAGACTGTATCGGTGCAGATGGGCTTTGAGCTGAGCCAGTGTGGGTGCGTTCCTATTGTAGCTAAGCAGACCGAGGTGCTCGACCAGCTGCCGGTGATAATACTCTATGAAATGGTCAAATTTCTCCAGTTTGATTGAGAACTTCGGCGAGGTCATCAGCAGACACAATAGGTCCTGGGCAGGTGTACCTAAATATAAGGAATTCTCTATTAAATTTATTTTAAATATTTATTTATTTTAAATTACCATATTTCGGCAGCTGAAAATCAACAAAGCAGACATCTTCCACTTCCGAGGATGCGTCCTTGTACTTGAACATGAAGTTGTTGCACCAGAAATCGCCATGATTTAGCACACTTAGCTCCAGAGGGTCGTTTTTGCCAAACTCTATATTCAGATCGGTTAAACGGGAGGTGTAGTCACTCTGTAGAATTTATATTTAAATATAAACACGAATAATGTATATAAAATAAACGTACTATTAGTACCAGTTGTCCCGGATCCAGATTATACGTCTGCATGCACTCCAAGAAGGGCACACAGAAATTAATATTGAATTCGTCCAGCAATTTCTGATGCTCGGCTGTGAAGTAGCTCTCTCTAAGACCCTTCTCGTACTCTCCCAGGTCGACGACCCTTTTAGCGGATGCCGCATGCCACTGGGCCAGTTTCTTAAGCACCGCTTCCACTTCGAACTGTTCCAGTCCCTGGGTTCTGTCCACATTTCTGTAACCCCTCTTCCTTAGATCCTCCAATAGAATGTAGTCACATTTGACCGTATTTTCGGGAAACTTCAAGTGCAGCGCTTTGAATTTCGGGGAAATTGCAGTATTCCTGGCATACATTGCCTCCAGTTCTGGTATCAGGCGATCATACATATCCAGTTCCGTAGTAAACATGTCGTGAAAGTCGTGGTCCTCGGCGTCTGGTACCAATGGTATCTTCAGTATATAGCTGACATCTTCGGTGCTGTCATCTGTATCTAATCGTTAATTACTTGATAAGAGAAGAGAAAGACTGACTCACCTTTCATCTGCATCTCAATATGTATACGCAGCACGATCGTCAGATAATTCTCGCCTTTACTGATCGCAGCTTCAGGGACAAACTTAACGATGGCCTTGAAGTTGTTAGTATTCTTTTCTAGTAAGCCATGGAAAAGCTGTTGGTTAACCCATGCCGGCATCGCTTGGTCTGTCATTGTGTTGATTTTGCTGAGATGATGCACTGGCGACTGTTTTGAATGACTTTCTGTAAGATACTGTCCGCGAACATGGGGTTTAGTGGAACTGAAAGCTCTTTGGTGTCTCTCTTAAAAGCTATAATTTTATTTAACATTTTGCTCACACTCAGGTTTTAAGAGAAATTGTCTGATTCGTGATTTTCAATTCGATTCGTAACTGCAGATCGTTAAATAAAAGTCACCTTCTTTTTTCTATATTAACTGCCATTAACTTTATTTATCTCCAAAGTAAATGCCGTAATATAAATCACCAAATGACATCTTTATTTATCATTTATATAGTTTTAAGATCAGTACTTTATGACTTGGCGTTGTGCATGAAGACATGACGCCGCAGCTTGTCCGGCCGCGCAAATTCCTTGGCACAAAAGGTGCACTGATAGGGCCTTTCGCCCGTATGCTTCCGGCGGTGCACCTTCAGCTCGTAGTAGACTGTAAATCGCATCTCGCAGAGATCACATTTAAACGGCTTCTCGCCCATGTGGCGCCGCATGTGGATGTTCAGTTTGTTGGGCGTCAGGGCTTCCAGGCCGCAGAGCGAGCAGAGGTACTTCTTGCCCGGGTTCTTCTTGGCCACGTGCATGTCCCGGATATGCTTCTCCAGGCTAGGCTGAACGACAAAGGAACGCCAGCAGTGGGGGCATTGGTAGCGGAAGCGTCGTTTCCTTCGCGACGGCGGCTGATTTTCCGGCGTGGGGGTTTGCTTAGAATGCTGGGTGGCCAGGTGCAGGGCGAGATTCTCCTCCCACATGAACTTGTAGCCACAACGCGGGCAGATGAATTTCTTGTCGCTGTTTCTGCACTGTCTGCTCAAGTGCTGATCCAGCAGGGACTGAAAAATAGAGTATTATATAGAAATTAATTAATACATTCCTATAAGTTCACTTACCTTATCCACAGTCTTGAAAATGCAATGCTCGCAGGAATGTGGCAGCTTGTCAAAGCTGTGGAGGGAGTACTGATGCTCGCTCATTTCCCTTCGGCGCCGGAAACTCAGATCGCAGAGATCACAACTGTAAGTTCTACTGGCGGAGTAACTTTCCTCATCACTCTCGTCCGTATCCTCCAGCAGGAGCTCAAAGCCAGCTTCAGTGCTTATCATGTACGCCGATGGTTGATCACTGTGATCACCGCCCTGCATGACAATGTGGCGACGCAGATCCGCCACGCTGATGAACTGAGTATCACAGACTTTACACTGGATACTCTTCTGACCCGTATGCTTGGAGGCGTCCGCCAGCAGGGTCTCGGCCAGCGGCAGATCCTGGCCTGTGAAGCCGTGCCGCTGTACGTGCTTGTACAGCAGACTTGGGCGATAGAAGGTGCGGGTGCACCAGCGGCAGGGAATGAGCTGGGCATTGCCGTCCCGGTGCACCATCAGCTTGTGCTTGGTAACGGCGCTCTTATCCTGGAAGCTGCGGGAGCACTGATCGCACGAATAGTACTCTTGCTGAAACATTGATTCCGAGAAAAACAAATAAGGAAGATTTATAACTTTATGCGAATAACTCAAGGCAATTACAAAACGTAATAATAATTAAATTAAAATTAAAATTAAATTAATCAGGGTTCGTTTTTGAAAGCCTTTAAATGGTTTCTTCTAAGTCTTCCCTTCATTTCACAGTCGAGGCTCACCTTGCTCTTGTGCTCGACGAGATGGGCGCGCAGGTTCCGCCGCCAGAAGAAGCGCTGCGGACACTTGTCGCACTGGAAGCGCTTCAGCGTGTTCTGACACAACCGGCTTGTGTGGTGCTCCAGCAACTGGGCACTGAGGAAGCGGGAGTCGCAGCGCTGGCAGACATAGGGGGCGTCCAGCCAGGAGTGCTCTTGTCGATGGTGCTGGTGCAACAGGTACTTCCGCGGCCATCTGGCCTCCAAAGAGTCACAGAGCTCACAGGCGTAGCTGCGCCGCAGCACAACGTCCTCCTCGCCCTCACCCTCGCTATCCGTGTCCGAGCTGTCCATATTCATCTCGTAGCGCGCCTGGTTCGTTATGGAATAGTAGCGGCCATACACGCCCAGCCTGAGATCCCGGAAAATGCGACGCTTCAGGCCCTCCGTCGTGGACTCGACGGCAGTCTTGAAAAAGCCCTCGGCTATGCGCTCGATGGGTTCTCCATGGGCCTCGAAGTCGAAGTCAGTGGGATGGGCGTGCAGGTGATCCCTCAGCTCGCGCAGTTTGGTAAACCGACGCAAACAGATCATGCACTTGATTTCCTTGGCTCCATTCGGCTCGCAGCTGTGTGGATCAAAGTCCTCGACGCGTCGATTGATCCTCGACGGCTTGGCAGCAGAGGCTGCCGATGCCAAGGCTGCGGATGTGGATGCCAGCGGTAGATCATCCTCAGAGTCCGACTGCTTTTTGTCCTGATCCGTGTGTTCCCTATGCTTGTGTTTTATCAGGCTGACAATGTACTTGTAGGACTTGCTGCACTGATTACACTTGTAGTAGTTGTCCGCGCTGCAGTTGCCGTCCTCGTCCGAGAGTCTGCGGGGGAAATTATCAAATTAAATTCAAAGATCTAGCTCGGTTTAGTGGTGGTATATATAATAATGGTGCCAGCAGAATTGAGATTTCTATGGCGCCCCTATAATGCCTCAATTTAGTTAATAGATCTATCTATCTACTTACTCTACTGCCTTGATGATGCTGTGCACCAGGGCGTCAGTATTGCCTCGACTGCGCTGCGTGGAGGTTCCCGAGGTGGAAGCTGGACTAGACGGACTCCCATCGCCGGGCATCACCGAGGGTCTGCCAGGCATCTTCCGCCTGGAAGTCTTCGCGGGCAATAGACTCGCTCCGTGCTCTGCGTGCTTGTGTTTCACCAGTGCCATCACGTACTTGTAAGCCTTGTCGCACTGGTCGCACTTGTAGTAGTTGTCATCATCGTCTATCCTGGTAAGGTAAGAAGAATCCATTAGATTTGAGATTAAATATTAAGGAAAAATCACTCACTCCTCGCCCGGCCTGGCGGGCAGTCCATGATCCCGCTGTTTGTGGCGATACAGGTTGGTAACGTAGCGAAACGCCTTATTGCACACTTCGCAAATGTTGTGCTTCTCCTCGGCGCTGACGACGGGCTGTGGGGATACCGAAACCTTGCGCTGGCGCAGCGGGACATCGTCCTGATCGCCTCCATCCGAGTCACTGAAGTGCACAATGGTGCGTTTGACGAAGCGCGAGCGTACCAAAGGATCTGCGGCGGCCACGCCTCTTCCCATTTTCTTAGGCGGCTCCAGCACCTCTGATTTGATGGTCACCCCTTCGATTTCGAACAAATGAATGGGCGTCTCCCTGAGAGCCTCCAAGGCCTCTGAACCCAGCATTTCGTCCGCGGAATCGTCGTCGTCCAGCTTGCGCAGCCACAGTTCGTGCGTTTGACGCGCCTGCAGCACAAAGTCGTAGGTGGTCTCCAGCTTCTGGGCGCAGGCAGAGCACAGCCACTGGGGGAACTTCTCCGCCTGAGCCATAGCCACCTATTAGGGAATAATTTGCATTAATGCGGGCGGCAATTGGATGACAATGACTGGCTCGGCTCACCTCGATCCGCGTTAGCTCGACCAGCAGCTGTCCGAATGTCTTCTCGGCGTACTTTTCCACGGGCGTCTCAATCCAGTAGCGTCCGTCAGCGCTGCCGCAGATTCTGCACGTCCGCGTCATGTTTCTAGCACATTTAATCTGCTTAATTAATTAAATAAAAAATCCAACAGCGTCTGATAAAAACTGCCAAGCAAACAGCTGAGCGCCGAGAAGTAGTGTTGGATAGCGCTGCAGCTGTTGGGTACATGGAAGGCCACTTATTGTCCCAAGCTGGTCACACTGCGCTCTTGTTGCATTTTTCCCAATCTTTAAGGTTTCAACGTTTTCCCCAGTTTATTCTCATTTTCCGGGTCAAAAATATATCGGATGCGCCGGCACAATGCTTCCTTCAAATATTTGCCGCACCTGTGCGGTCCAGAACACGGATTTGCGGCCATTGTCAACCTGTCTGGCCAACGATGCCTCAAAAAGTTTCTATGATGTGCTCCAGGAGCTAACGCAAATAGATGTAAGTAGCCCATCCAGATCCAGGAATTACCCGCTAATACTTTTAATTCCACCGTATAGCCCCTGGTTGAGAGCTCAAGTGACAGTCTACCGCAGCATCTGTGCACCGAATGCCTGGGGAGGCTGGAATGTGCTTACGCCTTTGTGGAACAGGCCAGAAAAGTCAATGGTGAGCTGTTGGTTCGTCTGCGGGAATGCCTCGACGAAATGCCCATTGACATTCCTCAGGAGCAGCACATCAAAACCGAAGTGGATATCGATGAGGCGATTCCCAAGTGTGTTGTGAATGTAGACTCTGCCGATATATCCCCCGTGAAGTTCAAATGGAAGCCGGAAAGCGAAAGCGATAGGGAATTTGCTGGAGCAGCGTCCAGTGATGAGTGGGTATTATTAATCATGGATTATAGGTTGAATTATATTCTATTACTTTCTAGGAATGAGGTCGAAAAGAAGCCCTATCCCCTAAGACGCAGTGCGCGCAAAATCAAGCAACCTTTAGAGAGCGATAATGAGGAGTCAGAGCTGCCAACAGAACCATCGCCCAGTAAACGCCGCCGTGGCCGTCCGCCTGGCCCGGCCAAGCGCCAGTCGATGACCTCCGATGGTCGCCATGCCTGTAATGTGTGCGGCAAGACTTTCTCCTGGTTCCGTGATATGCAGCGCCATGCCCGCATCCATTTCGAGAAATCCTACGCATACGTTTGTGACACTTGCGGCAAGGGATTCCTGCGCAAGGATAAGTACACATTCCACTTGCGTTGCCATGAAAAGCGCGATGCCAAATGTAAGGCTCTGCAGCTGGGGAACGAATGGCGCTTCGCCGAACGGCTCTACAGTTCCGGCAGGCTGAAGAGGATCGAGTGCAAGCTGTGTGGCCTGAAGTGTCCGCGAATTCAGGAACTCAGAAATCACTTGGTCAGCCATCAGAGCGCGGAGAGCCTGCTCCAGTTGAGGGAGAACAGCGATGTGATCAAGGAGCATTATGCCGACCAGCCAGGCGACTTGGACAGCGTCAAGCAGCAAATTATCTTGGACATAGCGGCGGGGCACTTGGAGAAATTCGCTTCCATTGTAAATTTCCATGGCTACGAGTTTGGATTGTGTGACTCGGACGAAGAATCTGCCAGCGAAGAGTCCAAATATGAATGCACTGTGTGCAATCTTCCCTTTGCGCGGAAACATCAAGTGGTGAGGCACACGCTTGAGGAGCACGCCCAATCCTCTCCTTCAGAGCTTCCCTGGCAACGCTGCAGCTTCTGTAAAATCGGATTCCTCTGCTCCAAACTCTACGATTGCCATGTGAACACCCAGTGTGACAGCAAACTGCGGCGGCATCAGTGTGCAAAGTGCCCGGGGAAGTTTATGTGGCCGGAGAATCAGCACAGGCACGCCTGCTCCCATCGCAATGAAGAAGCGTCGTCTGCCCGCCAGATTTCCTGCTCCTTGTGCGATGAATCGCTGCCCACTTTGGCCCAGTTGCGCATACATCTGGTTACCCATCAAAGTAACATGAGTGGCATCGATCCGGAGCATAGTTCCATGTTCTTTCGGTCATTCTATCCCAACGGACTGGACTGCACTCCGGAGGAGCTGGGTATCCGCATAGCCGAGGACTTCGAGGTGCAGGACTTCGATCGCTACTACAACGCGTGCACGGCCAGTGGTCAAGAGCTGGATCTCTTCGATTCCGAGACGGAGCAGAGCGGCGACGATCGGGAGGAGGAGTACGATAAGCCAAACTCACACACCTGTTTGCTATGCGGAAAAGTGACAAACAGACTCACTACCCTGCTGCAGCACCAGAACAGCGCCCATTCTAGGGCCACGACAACAGATCTGCCTTGTTCTTGCCAGGATTGTGGCGCTAGCTTCATAAGCGACGCCCTGCTGCAACAGCACCGCCGTCGTATCTGCGGCAAGAAGCATTTCCGCCATCACTGCCCCAGCTGCAATCTTCGGTTCATTTGGCCCAACAACTACGAACTGCATATGAAGAGCCACCATAGCCACGGGGAAGAGAACAATCTCGAAGAGGGTGAGCATCATCGGGAAGCCAAGCTGCAGTGTGATGAGTGCGAAAAGGTTTTTATCTGGCACAAGGATCTCATACGTCACAAGCGCCTGCACCTGCCGCAGTCAGCGCAATTCGAGTGTCCGCATTGCGATCGAAAGTTCCACCGCAAGGATGGCCTCAAGTCTCATCTGCGGGTCCACGCGGAAGAGCAGCTGGTGGAGCAGCCTCTCACATCCGACAGCTTTCAGGTTCTTGCCCTGCTTTCCCGTCCCCATGGCTGTAAGCAGATCCAGTGCATGATCTGCCTCTCACGCCACTCTAAGATCTCTGATCTTCGAACCCACTTGGCCGCCCATCAATACGGATTAAACTTCTCCGCAGAGACTGATATTTCAAGCATTTCAAAGTCGCTGTATCCAGAACTGGGAACCGCCTTGGACAGAGATGAGCTGGCGAAGAGGATTATGGCAGATGTCGACAAGGGAATGGAGCTGGAACGATTCATTTCCATCACCAATGAGTCTGGCTTGGAGCTCAACTTGGACAGCAGCGAAACAGACACTGAATTCGAGGAAGAGGAGGAAGAACAGTCCAGCCAGAACTACGCCTGCAATCTCTGTCCCATGGCGGTGAAGAGAAAGCATCAGCTGTACGCCCACCAAGTAAAGAGCCATCAGTGGGAGGAGGCATCGCTCGTTTGTTCGCACTGCCAGGCCAGGTTTGTCAGCGAATCCCTGCTAGATCATCACTCCAGGACCTTCTGCGGCAATGCCCAAAAGCGCTTTCAGTGCCGCAAATGTCCGCTTCGCTTCCGCTGGCGTGAGAACCTAAAGCACCATCTATATTTATCCCATCAGCAGACTGAGGTGCCAGCTGTAGGGGATTCGTTGCAAGCAGAGGCAGAATTACAATGTGGCGAATGCCAGCGAACGTTTAAGATGCAGAAGGATCTCACACGGCACACCTTGATGCACGCCCGGGAGGCGACAATCTATCGCTGCCGCTGGTGTGCTCGTCGATTCTACCGCTGGGCCAATCTGCTGCAACACATCGCGCGCCACGGCATCCGGGCTAGTGAGCTACACTATGCCGAGGCTCTACTGGACTCCTATGGACATCCAGGCGGTCAGAAAACCGTCGAGTGCCGGGTGTGCAATGTCAGCTTCGCCAGTATCGCCGCCCTGCGTCTTCATCTGGAGACCATGCCGGCAGGGAGCCACCACGAGCTCTCATCGTTAAAGAACTACTCAATCACCAACCAAATGGGCTTCGAGCTGGAGCTCCAGGACTCTGAAACGGATGAGGAGCAGTCGAAGCCACCGGGAGTGCCTGCCTACTACACTTGCGGCATGTGTCAGCTGCGGTGCGTGCGGAAGTTCGAACTGCAGCAGCACCAGCAGGCCATGCACCGGCTGGAGAAGATTCCCGATGGCTGCGACCAGTGCATCTTCAAGAGCGTCTGCCCCGACCTCATTGCCCATCACAAGAGGACGCAGTGTGGCAACCGTGAGAAGCAGTTCACGTGCTCCCGCTGCGGCTACAAATTTATGTGGGAGTCGAACCTGCTTACACACATGCAGCTACAGCACGGAAAGACAGACAATCCGGAGCAGGAGGGGGACAAGGAGACTCCGGCAGAAGAGCCGAAGGCCGGGAGCCCGGTTTTCCAGTGTGCCCTATGCCCCAGGAAGTACAACCGAAAGGATCGCCTTACAGGGCATGTGAAAAAGTTCCATGGGCCCGATGGCCCGCGTCCGGATGTCGTAAAGGTTCCCCCCACCAGAGCCGCCTCGCCCAAGGAACCAAAGCGCTTCTTGTGCGCCTTTTGCGGCAAGGCGGTCAGCTCCTCCTCCAACCTGATTATCCACATGCGCCGTCACACAGGCGAAAAGCCTTTCAAGTGCGAGTTCTGCGCGATGGCCTTCCCACGATCGTCGGACCTTCAGTGCCACCGGCGGACGCATACGGGAGAGCGGCCACACGTGTGTACCGTGTGCCAGAAGGGATTCGCCCGCTCTTACAAGCTGCAGCAGCACATGCGCATCCACAGCGGCGAGCGGCCGTACAAGTGCACCTACTGCGAGAAGAGCTTCACCCAGTCCAACGACCTGACGCTCCACATCCGTCGGCACACGGGAGAACGGCCCTACCAGTGCGGCATCTGCGGAGAGCGTTTCATTCAGGGAACGGCGTTGAAAAATCATCGCCTGCAGCAGGGCCACTACGAGGAGGGTCAGAATTCTGGGGAAACGGCAAGGAGAACGGTTTTGGAGCAGTTTTCTGTATGAGAATTGATAATAAAAATTCAGTTTACAAATGACATTATCTTATTTTTAGTGTATAAAAGATCATAAATGCTCTGTAGCCTGAAAACTCCAACCACTACAGAGTTGAGGCAGGTTCCACCCTTATTGGAATAGGGTTGATTCACCACCACCTGCTTCCTATTCTCGATATATATACGATATACAGCGTTCGTCATCACCTTGACGACCGATCCAAGTAGCCCAGTGCCGCCTGTCAGAATTGCTGACAAAATAGTGAAGAATACATTGGCCCGTACAGAGCGGAAAAACAAATGCACTTATTCATAAAATTTAGTTTTGAAAGTTTAGCCCCTACAACTCGAAATTTGTTTAGTTTCGCCCGAAACCAGACCTGAGTCCGTCATAGCAAGAGATGGTCCAGCAGCGGAGCAAGACTGCTCGCTCGCTGGCGGTCAGCGAAAATGCAAGCGAAGGTGCCAGCATTAAGGAATCTGACCAGGTCTACTGCGTGTTGCTTCATGTGGCCGAAGGTGAGTGCAATATCCTTATACTATTGTTTATTCCTGGTAATATTTCTGCTCTTTACAGCGATTAACTTTGTGGGCCGCGAACCCAGCGAGGATAAAGATCAGATCATGATGAATGCCGCCCTAAACACCGTGAACTTTGATGTGGAGGGCTCACACTCGGCGGCCAACGAGGCCATCGTCTTCAACAGCAACTGCATTTGGGAGTGCGATCTGGCCGGTATTAAGCGCATCAAGACCGACCATCGCCCCGTCAAGTTGACGTTCTCTGCCAGCCGCGTTGGCGCCGCAGGGGAGCGGAAAACTATTGGCAGCCTGCTTCTGCCACTGCGAGGACTTCCGGTACTCAGCACCACAGGCAGCCACAACAGTCCTCATCTGAAAATGATTTGGCACAAGCTTATCTGCATTAGCAGCGAGTTTCGGTCCCAGAAGCCGGAGGTGCTGCTAGTCCTGGCCATCATTAAGAAGTCCATACTGCACACGAAGGATTTTGACCACCTCATGCAGTTTGCAGATGTAAGTCCTTAAGGGAATATATATTTCATTTAAAGTAATAAATATATATATATTTTTTTTTAGCAAAAAGTGCCGCCAACGACGCCACTAAAGTCGCCTGGCCACTCGATCACTGCCAGCATGCTCCAGTCGCAGGTGAGTTTCTGGTTTTTCCCAGAAATATTCTAGGCGAGATTAATTTCTTTCAAACTTTTTCAGGCCAACATCTACGTGCAGTCGTTGCTGCAACTGGGTCTGCTGCAGGTGGGCAACGATCCGCTGATCGACTGTGACATCATCGAGGTGGTGCTGCAACTGAAGCAGCTGACGAAGGTGAACCGGCTGGTGAAGTGGCTTAATCAGGGCAAGGACCCCAGCTCGGTGGTCGTAATGTTCGACTTTGTAGGCAACGTTACCAACATCGAGTTAAAGCTAAATGATACCGACTCATACGCCGTCAACGACGTCCTAGGGCTGCGCTTTAAGACGTCCTTACGAAGCATGCGTCAGTACTTTCAACGCATCTTTTACCTGCCCTTTAACATGTACATGAACGGAACGGCTATAGGTGAGTATATATTATATATAGTCTTAATGGCCGGAATTAATAGCATTATTCTCTTTTATAGCCAATTACCGCATGGACTTCAACTACCTGCTGCCACCGGACAGCCACTTCAATGATCAACGTGAGTATTCCAGCCACGGTTCATTTATGTTCAATCGAATCGGACGACAGGACAGCGCCCGGGACCCCAAGCCTCCAATAATGGAGTACACTTTCACTGTGGAAATCAAGAATAAGCTATCGCCTCAGGAACATGTAGAGCCACAACCAGACCCTGCGAGTGAAGTCATCAGGGAGCAGCCCACGAATCACCAGGATACAGACGCGGCTTCCCTGTCCCATGGGCAACGTGATGGATCCGTGGCCAGCCTGAATGTGGGCGCAGAGCTGTCGATCTCAGGGGGATCTCGCGGTTCTATTCACGAAGATGAATACGATTTTGATACTTCGACAGATCTTTCTAGGACGCAGAACAAGCGCCGAAAGTTCACTCGATTGGCAGGCAAGGAAACCAACCTTGACAGCGAGAATGAGCCGTGTCTGGAAAACAATTTTTCCGAGCTGGCGCATGAAGAAATGAAAGAAGATGAGTCCAAAAACTTGGATATGGAAGAAGAATTCTACAAAAAAAAGGATAGAAAATATGTCCCGAGTTCTAGCGAAGAGATTCTTGAATCTAGGGGTTCTAATTTGAAATTAACCCCCGAGGAAAATCTACTGCCCAAAAAATCTAAAGTAAAGGGCAAGGCACCCAAGCATTCCGTCGAGGAATCATCCCAGCCAAGATTGACTGCCAAAAATAGAAAAACTCCTTTGGAGGAGCACGAGTATGACATTCAAAGCGAAGTTACATCCTTGCAACAGTTTGAGCTGGAAGAAAAGAGAATTGCAGAGGAAAGTAGAATGGAATCTGTGAAGAGAACCAGAATTAAGTCGGGTAAAAGTCTCAAATATGCAAATTCCCACGTAGAGGAAGACGAAATGGAGAACTTTAGTGATACTTGCAACAGTTTGCAGCAGCAGTTTGAGCTGGAAGAAAAGAGACTTGCAGAGGAGGATAAACAGAAATCTTCAAGGAAGCAAAAGATTGAGCTGGAAGAAAATAGAATTGCAGAGGAAAGTAGAATGGAATCTGTGAAGAGAACCAGAATTAAGTCCGGTAAAAGTCTCAAATATGCAAATTCGCATGTAGAGGAAGACGAAATGGAGAACTTTAGTGATACTTGCAACAGTTTGCAGCAGTTTGAGCTGGAGGAAAAGAGACTTGCAGAGGAGGATAAACAGAAATCTTCAAGGAAGCAAAAGATTAATGTAGCTAATAACGAGAATGTGCCAGAAGCTACCAATCAGAAAGTAAGAAAATCGAAAAGGGTAAGCAAGGAAGCAAGCGTAATGGATCCCAACGATCTGGAACTCAATAAGGACTTGACAGCATTTGCAAGCGAATGCAAACCCGAGACAAAGGTACGCAAAAAATTAGTAAAGGTTTCGAAAACTAAACTCAAGGAGGAGATTGACTTGTCACAGGACAGTTGTGATCAACTCCGAAACGCAGAAACTGCAGCATTTACCGATATTAGAGAAGAAACCTTCGATGTGCTAGAGGAGAGCGATAACTTCCTTTCTGAGCAGATGCAGTGCTCCAGGGAGAAGTTATCCAAGAAAGCAAAAACCCGAAAGATTGCGAAAAAACAGACGAGCGTTGAATCAATTGATTTAAATGACCAACATGTCCAATTCAAGCGAAAAGTGAAGTCCAAGACATATATGCCTGACAATCTGTCCGATATATCTTTAAGTACACATAGCAGTCTCGGAATAGCGAAGACTTCTAAGCCTGATCTGGCACTGCGAGCCCGCTGGGTTGAAGTGAATAAGGTTCAGTCGGCAGCCTTGGAGGAAACTGAATTGTATCTGGAGGAGACCTGCCAGACCGAGCTACATGAGATTCTCTACGAGGATCAGCTTGCACTCGGCCTGGCACATCCGCAAAGCCCCAAAAATAAACTTCGATCTGATTTAGAAACAGATTCAATGCGCCACGCCCACGGGGATCGGGAAAGGAAAAAGAAGCGAGCTCCGTCGACAAAGGATCATGCTGAAGTCAAGAGATCGGAAGAATATTTCTCACTGCCGGAAAGCCTTTCAAAATCCGAAGAGGTTGTCAGTCCTGAAATCAAACAACAACAAATCCGAGTCTTGAAAAAGAAGAAAACTAAACAAATGATCGAAGAAACGCCATCGGTTGAACTTAACGAAAGCCTAGAGGAGCACACAGAGGTTAAGCCCATCAAGAGGAAAGTTATCAGGAAAAAGGCATCCGTCATTGTTAAAAAAAAAGAGCATTCGGAAATTGGGGACCCCCAAGAGGAACTGGTTACTATTCAGACCAAGAAAATAAGTAAAAGGTCCAAGCTAGTGGCAGACAAGCCATTGGAGGATGATGTGACCAAGAAGGAATCCTCTAGGAGATCCGCAAAATCTGCTAGTTCCGGAAAAACTATAAGAAATTCTTCCCCCTTGGACGATTTTGACAAGGATAACTCCGCGGACACGAAGACAGTAGGCCAAAAAATAAGATCCTGGCGGAAACAACAAATAGAACGATTTGAAGAGGAGCTTGCTCGCAAAGAGGAATACTACAAGGCCCAGCTGGAGGAAATGGAATACCAAGAATTCAGGACAGTCCAGCAAAGGCAAGAGGATCCCTCTGAGGATGAGGTTTCAGCTGACAACGATGTGGATTACCAGGCCAAGTTCAACGAACTGGAGCAGCACATCTTGCAGCTTAAAGCGGAAATGGAACAGCAGGTAATGCTCTTCGAGAGTCGCAGCTTGGAACTGCGCGAGGAGAACCTGCAGCTGGCCAACGAGAAGGTAGAGCTGAAGGCCCGCATTGCGAATATGGAGGAGCAGATTAGTCAACTTCGGACCCAGGGCTCCGACGAAGCGGATCTCAAAGAGGTCATCGGAGAACTGAAGTCCCAAAACAGTTGGTACTTGAATGTGGCTCGCCAGAAGGATCGGTACAAGAAGCAGTGGCGGCGCTGTGCCCGGCGGGTTCATGCCCTCAAATTGGCCATTTATGAGAAGAACGTGGAGTGCCAAATGGAAGAAAAGTGAGTCAATTTAATCCCTTTTATTTTATATTTAAAAATTTATTGAGTACGTTTTCTAATCCCCTTGCAGCACCATTAACCTGAGGGAAATCCTGACCAAGGATGCCTTGACCTTTGAGCAAGAGTACGGACCATACCGCCGCAGTGAGACATCTGCAGATTTATCATTCGCCTCGCTATCCGGTTCAGGAGACGCTCCTGATGTGTCCCATATGTCCCCCCAGTCTGTCGCTGAGTCCATCTCCCAGTCCATTGCCCAGTCTATTTCCCAGTCTATATTTCAGTGTAGCTTCCAGTCTGGCACGGCGTCTGGCTCCCAGTATGGCACGCCGTCTGGCTCCCAGTATGGCGCGCCATCTGGCACCCAGCCTGGCACCCAGTGTAGTTCCCAGTCTGACTCCCAGATCATCCCCCAGAGTAATTAGCCCACTAATCTCTTTGATTTTACCAAATTAACTGTGACCCCTTTAAAATGTAATTCATTTTGTTACTTTGTTCGTTTTATTATCTGCAAACCATAAATGTTAAAAACATAAGACTATAGTTAAGAGTTATCTCTACTCCAACTTAAAGCCCACGCGCACAAAGTAGGGCAACGTGTCCAGCGCAGCAGGGTAGTCCATCACCCAGGTGGGTCCACTGTAGACCTGATCGCTATTTCCGTCCTTCCACTCACCCTCCGGCAGGTAAATATCGCGTTTGGTGGATCCCTCCACCACAATGGGAGCAGCGATGATGTCGTCGCCCAGAAGGAACTCTGTGAATAAAATTTAAAAATGTTTATTGTTATTTTGTGATAGTGAATAAATGCTGATTAGTGACGGCATTCAATTCAATTTGCTGCAAAACTGGCAGGTTATTCATTATATTTTATCAAGAATGTCAAGCAAATGTCATTCCCCGTCGAAATGCTCAGCACTCACCATCGTAGATGGACTGCGCCACCTCATCGGTGGGCGAGATCCACCAGAGCGGAGCATTTACTGGCTCTCCGGAGTCGACGGCTCGCTGGAAAAGCTTCATGATGTACGGCGTGTAGGTGGCGTGCAGGGCAGTGAAGTTCTTGCTTATGGTTATGGCTTCATCATCAAAGTTCCAGGGCACGAAGGAGAACTGGAGGGCGGGCATGAAGACATTGGCCTGCAGCCAGCGCAGGAAGAGCTCCTTGGTCGGAGGCTTTTCGTAGTAACCATTGCCTCCAATCATATCCGGCAGGACAAAGGGGTATCCGTTGAGGTTCATCTGCAGCATCGACGAGATCAGCGTGAGCAATCCATTATTCCAGCCCCACTCAGAGTCCTTGTCCACGATGCGTACGAAAATGGGCAGCTCCTGGGTGTTCTGTGCCGATCGCACCTCCACCATATCACCGAAGGCGGCAACGGTGCGCACATAATCGCCCACAGCCTGGAGAGGAGTCACCATAGAGCTGCTGGCTTGGAGTACAGGATCACTGGGCAGCCAACTAGTCTCTCCGGCATCGAATTTGAAGCTATCAATGCCATCCTCATCCTGCAGGCGCTTTAGACGCTTGGCAAACCATTCCTGCACTTCAGTTTTGGTGAAATCCAGGATGGCTGCATCCTTGGGCTTACTGTTCCACCATTGGGTGTCGGAGCTGCCCTCATGATCCAATACCAGATAACCCAGAGACTTGGCTTCCTCGTAAATGGCAGTGCAGTTATTGTTAATGAAAGGATGGATCCACAGGGTCACACGGAAGCCCAGGGCCTTGAGGTCGTCCGTCAGGTTTTTGCTGTCGGGGAACTTGTTTTTTCTGAAGGTAAGGGCACCGTAGCAGTCCTCCCAATCATCATCGATTTCCAGCTGACTGTTGTTGAAACCATTGTCCAAGATCTGCTGGGCAAAGTCCCGAACCACTTCATCGGTGACCTCCGCTTTGTAAAGCGCCCAAGTGGACCACACCGGATGCATGACCATGCGCTCGTCTGGGTGGCCCGTGGGTTGTCCCAGGAAAGTTTTCACGGCATACTTGTGCGCCGCCTTGGCATCCTTGGCCACGGCCACATGGTAGACGAACTTGCCGGAGGTTACGCGAGGATCGTAGGGCAACTCACTGGTGGCACTCAGGCAAAGCTGGCCGGGATAAGCCGCTGTGTTCTGGTCGAGAAAGAGTGGCGTGTTGCTCTCCACATACACAAGGGCACCGGCGCTGTTCAGCCAGTACCGCTCTCCCACTCCAAAGTTGTCCAGCTCCTTGGGCAGGTACGAGTAGTTGCTATGCACCTGACGCTCCACAGGCCAGTAGTGCTGCTTCTGTTCTGGGCCACTAAACCAGTGCGTGGATCCCGTCTTCAGGGGGAAACAATCCCTAGGCTGGGTGCCCTTCAGCACCTGATCGCGGGAAACCCGCACATGGGTAATATCGCTGCCCGTTCCGGAGACCACACCGTTCTGGACCAGTGTAAACTGCACGACGGTTGTGCCATCGGTGAGAGTGTAGCCACCGCTGTCCGACTCCACCAGATTGGCGCTCGTCTCAAAGTTGTCGAAGGTCACCGTTTGCAATGTCTTATCACCCTTCATCAGCTCGTACTGCAGCTTGTCACCGCGACGCAGTCGTACATAAATGTTGCTATTCGGGAACTTGTAGCGCTGCTCGATGCTGGCGCAGCTGGACACTGCATCCCAGAGGCAGCAGGATGAAGCCACCACCAGGACCACCAGGGACAATAAATTAAACCGCATTATTCTCGTTGGTCTTGCGAAGAACGACTGCCGTGCAGGTGGCAGGCGATAGTCCTAATATAGCCACGATAAGAAAATCGAGGGAATTCTAAAGAGCAAATAAAGCTCTTGAAAATTGTCAACACATTTCTTACCGGGAACACTCTAGTGTTATAACCCCCCCTCCCCAACCAAAAAAAAAAATTGATAAGTGAGGTCCAACCTGGGTTTTTGTATAATTCCCATTAGCTAATTGATGACTGTTCTGTGCTGAGATTGCGGTTCACCTACTTTGATAGTTTTGTAATTAACAAAACACAGCTAATCTACAGGTGAAGAGTTCTCTGAAAGTCAAGGACCCCTTTGAAGGCAATCTTAGCAATCGTAATAACATGCTTCCCTATCTTTACAAAACATTTTGAGGACTACCTCAAGTGCTGAATGTTTACAAAGTACAAGAACACAACAACTTAAGAAGCGGTTGATTTTTATTCAATGACTATATAAGGAAATACACAGTTAAAGGTTGTTTTATATATCGTATAAATTTTATTAAGGCATAAATATACATACATATTTAGTTTTTGATTTTCTCTTTTTTGATTTATCTTTTTTTAATACCTTAATACAAATACTCTTTTTCTATTGAGTTATGAGTAGACATATTACCAATAAAGCAAGCGTAANTTTGGCGGGCGAAGAGATGTGTTTTAAGTCATGTATAAAGTTAAGGTTTTTTTGCAAATTGATGTTGTCAAAATGTTTTTGTTGTTGTTGTTTTACAAAATCTTGTAGCTGTAGTAGTTGTTGTTGTTGTAAGCACAAATCCAAATTCAAATCTGCGCATTTTCGGTACAAATTCGTTAATTTCTGAATTTTATGTACCAGGAGCACAGAAGGCAGTAGCAAGCGAATGAATAATCTTACAAACTGTTATACTTTAGCCGAGTTTCAAACCTTATTGGTGTGCTACGAAGCGAAGACACCAACCATTTATAGCAGAAAGTTCGAAACTCGGCTAAACTGTTATACGGTTCGAAACTAGGCTAAAGTATAACAGTTTATAAAACTTTTCAGTCGCTTGCTACTGCCTTCTGCGCGCCTGGTATATAAAATTCAGAAATTATCGAATTTGTACTGAAAATGGCCAGATTGAAGTCTGGATTTGTGTTAACAACAACAACAACAACTATAGCTGCATATTTTGTACAACAACAACATCAAAACCATTTTGACAACAACAATTTGGAAAGAAAATAAATATATTTTGATAGCCATAACTAATATTAAATAATATATTTTGGTAGATTCTCCCAGTGCTTATGTGCGGTGGCGTAATTTCAAAGGAAACGCGATATAAAAGCACACAAAAACGAAGCACTCCTGCGCGTGGAAATAAAATGTGCAGGATATAAAATGAAGTGCCGACAAAATGTCTGCCATTTGGCCCGTTCAAGCGGGCAACGTCTCTATATATATATTGTCTATATCGGATTAAAGCGTAATTCTTATTCAATTAATACAAATGACTGCGGCAGGATGGTCAGCTCAACGTCCATAACTTGCGGCATCCGAAAAGGAAGGGGAAGTGGTGCTGGGAGCGGGAGCAAGACTGGAATTGGGTCCTGGCAAGCGGAAATGGAGGAGCATTTCTGTTTCAGCTTGCTTTTTGCAATTTAATTAAACAAACAGTTGGCGCTGCGGTTTGGAGCAGCAGCAGTGGCAGTACCAGTGGCCATGGGGAAATGTAATTTGCGGGACAACAACGCCAGCTATGCCGGAGAGCTGCAAAAATGGCCAAGTGCCGACGTGTTGTCGACAGCTCTAATCCTTTGTGAAAAATTGTTATCGTTTTCGGTCGCTCGGGGAGGGGTTTTTTGCCTCTAAATTTAATTGTCCATGGGGTTGAGGTGGTCTTTGAGCCCCGGCGGTGTTGCATATCGATTATTTTTAATTGCTCTTTGACACACACTCCCCTCCCTTTCGATCGTCGTCCTTCGGGACATCTAAACATGTAATTAGTTTGCCATGTGGGAGGGTCCTTTAAAGCGCCCCGAAGGCGGAGAAATCGGAGACTCCACAGAGCCGCATTTAAGTCGCATTAAAGTCAAGCCAACAAAAGGACAACTGTTATCCTCGCGTGTCCTGGCTTCGCCGGCCTGTCACTCACTGCTTATGTCGTTAATGTGGCAAAAGCTTTCCCAGTGTCTGGGCAAAAAGTGCGAAGTCTAATTTGCTGAAATGAAAACCGAATCGAATCGCAACAAAAAGCGGAAGCGAAACCAGAATTCGGCAGTGGGCCACATCATTCATGCGGGGGAGCCGGGAGCCAGGCTACCTTTAGTGGAAAAGTAATGAAAAACTGCCATAAAACTTGAAGTGCTCGTAAAGTTGCGGTGAAAGTAAAAATAGTGCTGCCTACTTTCGGCCGGTGTGTGAATGATTTGATGACGCGGCATACTTGGCAGGACATGGACATGTGTGTGCTTCTGCGTGTGTGTGTGCGTCACATCGCAGCCAATTAATCCGGCGGAAAGAAAAGACACGGCGAAGGCGTCCAAAGGCAAACGTGGCCAAAAGCCCCAGCTGAGCTTCTGTTGCCCGGGTTCTGAGCAAGGGAGCAGAGAGAACACGTCTACAGGGAGAGAAAAGTGTCACTAGAAAACTGAAAACGAAGGTAATTAAATTGGCTTCTCATATTTTGGGTCATGGTTTCTGGAATTTAAATGACTACGAGTCTTTAAAAAATATTTGAATACTATAAAATCAAACTCCTTGACTTATAAATAGTTACAACTATAAATGAGAGTTATATACTATTTTCAATTCATTATAAGCTAACATAGGCTATAATTTCCTTATAAAAATAAAAACCTAAAGCCCCTAATTAATACAATTCAAAGGACATCACAGAAAATTATAACACCAACAACCTTGACAGCTAAAATGTAATTACCAATTTGTTCTCTAACGCTCTCTTTGCTCTATTGAAGTGTGGCTTGTATGTGAAGGCTATTGGCCACTGCCTGGCCAATACTGTTGACCAGGTATCCTGGCTGGAGCCTGCTGTGCGTATCATTATCCCTTTTGTTTTCGGCTGAGCAAATGGCTTGTGAAAGGGGGATTTCCCTTCGCTGCTGGCTGCCCTTGGCTTACCCTCATGACAGGCCAATGGGGCCTTGGGGCAATTAGCCTTTCGGGGGAATCGATTCGTTAATGCCTTAATTCGAAAACACAGGACCCGGGACCAGGACGCAGGACTCATGAAATATTCAGGCGTGAGGTGGCAAATGGGGATCACAATCGCTATCGAATTATCGATGACAATATATACAGATTGGCCGACAAGTCAATCATAAATCGCGTCTAGCTGGGGGAGGGGAGGTTCTGTGGTTAGGTTTTTGGGTGGCTTGTGTGTGTGTGCGGAGGGACGGGCAGGACTGTGGCTTTATTCCGTTTGGCCTAATTTGCTTTGCAACCACTTGACTGCCGGCAAATCGACAAGTCCCGAAACTCAATTGAACCGCAATTTCCAAATCGCACCCTAATACACGTAGTTAAAGGGGGTGGTGGTGGCGGTGGCGGCAAGGACACTTCATAGACAGCAGCAATGCAAATGGGAGTGCCTGCAGGGAATTGGGATTCGGGTTTGACTAGGGGGTCACCTCCCTCCTTCCCTCCTTCTCCATAGCCGCCGCAGACAGCGCCCGACCGAAAGGCAGCACAAAACGGAAATGAAACTTATTAAAAGATTTGGATCTAATCGATTTTCGTCCTTTCACGCTGAAATGAACTTTGCCGTTACTCGGCTCGTTCCTCGCTTTTGGCTTTTAGCTTTCAGCCCTTAAAGTCGCTCTGCCCTCCAACTAACCCCTCTATAAAATCCCTCCATGACCAGTCCCCTCCTGGGGCACCCCGCCGTTGACCAGCCATAAATTTAATTGAAAACCAAACTGTTCGCCTGTCTGTGACAGAGTATCTGCCACTGCAGGCCCGCACACATAAGCTCATGTGTGTGTGAACTGTGTGTATGTACATATCTGTGTTTACTCAGACACTCTACTGACTTTTACTAAATTTGATTTGGCAGCGCTCCTGAATTTAACTGCAACTTGGTGGAGCGGACGTGCCAGCAGGCAAGCAGCAGGAGGAAAGGACCAGCACATCGGCGCACCCGAGACAAATGCGATTTAAAGTAATTTGAATACCGAATGGATTGTGTGCACTTATCGGCACACATTCACATTCGTTTTTCCCACACACGGAGGGAAAATATGACTTTTACATATCGTTCGTTTGGCACTTTGAAACGATACTTTGAGAGTTACAGAAAAATATGAGGGCATTTTATGCTACTCCTTTTGAATGTTCCAATAAATTAGGTTTTCTGAAGTGAAATAAATGGATATATTGGTATTTAAAGTGCACTTTTAGTTTGTGAATGAATTTTAAGGAAAATCAACCACAAAAACAGCTTAAATTCCAGTTTTTCCATCGATTTAACTTCAGATTTTCCCAGATATTTATGTTATTTAACCAACTGCAACAATGTGGAACTGATAATCTTATTTTATTTTTCTGTCTGTGCAGAAGATGCACTGGCAGCAGGGTTAAACAGCCAGGACCAGCCAAGTGGAGAGCATCAATTGTCCATCTGACCATGGCGAACTCTGGGGGTAAATGGTTAGGGCACAACGAAAGCGCAACTCGGCAGGATCTCACAGTCCCTTCATCCTTTTTGTTTTTTAAATCGATGTAACGCTGCGTTATTGAAATCGCCCAAGCAGCAAAAGTGTTCGAGTGCACTCAAGCGAGCACCTGCAGCCACACTCACCATCGCCATCGCATTCACATCGACATTCACGATGCCCATTCACACTCGTTACGTTACGTTACGTGAGCGCGTAACTCAACCCGAAAGGCAGCCCATAAGCGATGCCTTTAGCGGCGTTTGCAACAGCATTTCAGTTTTTATTTGCATTAGCAGCCGGGGAGTTAATTAACACGTTTCTCGCTACAAAAAAAGCCAACGAATTTGCATTTAACAAAACAGCGTTAGCCAAGTGGCAGGAATTGAAGGGCAAATTAAGTGCCAATCAGGTTGGAAAGCCACTCTGCCACGCAGATGGGTAATATGTTTTGTTGTTGAAGTATCCTTATGTTTCGAATATTGCGTATGTCTGCCTGTATTTATCGCCGGAATCGAATCCGATTTCGTATCTATAATTAAGGATAAATGGACAACCAAACTGCAGCGTTGTGTGTGTTTATATGCCTCCTGTTTTCGTCTTTTCCCAATAATTTTTTTTGCTCTCATCGACAGAAATCAAAAACTATGAGAAGAAATGTGAACTTCAGATAAATCTGGCTTACTCTGACTTAATTAAATTTGGAGCTTTAGCAGCAAAGAAATGTTTTCAATTATTTTCTGTAGACAATAAAAAAAAACATTTTTATTTAAAATGTTATAAAAATATAATTTAAACTTGAACCAGTTCGTATTTTCATTAAATTTTAAAATCTACACAAATCTCTAGAAAATATTTCATACTTAACCTTTCCTACTGCACCTATAAGTACTTTTCCCCATACAAAGCCTGCAATTAACGCGCATTACGTATACGCCCCTTGTGACAGCAACTCGATTGAATGGCTGAACCGAATCGATTTATGCATTCAGTGACTAGACAAGCGGCTGCCTATTATAGAGAGTGGAAGCGTTGAAGTCAACCATTTGCAGACAGATACATATTCTTTGTATGTGTTTATGTCAAATGTGTGTGTGCCAATGTCGGTCGTGTGTCGCGTTAAGATTCCCGCTTAGTCGCATTAACGTCATTCAAGACGCGCTTCTAAGCCGCCGTCGCACACCACGCACGATTGCATACGTTGCTCACACTTGAGCGGCGAATTGTTGCTGATTTTGGGTCCTGCGAGGATCTCACTGCTCCTGCCAGCACAGCTCCTGCGTTGCACAAACGGCATACAATGGCGAATGCTGCTCCCGAACGATGGCTTTGCCAATGTCGCCGTCATTTGGCCGTGTTGAACACGTTTTCAACACATGTTCCGCACATCGCTCGCCTGTGACTGCTGGAGGTGGCACAGACACTGGGGAAAATAATCATATTCCGAAGTCAAGAAGTGGGAGTTTGATTGAAGCAGAAATGAGGGAATTATAGTTGAATTATTCGAAAATGTATAATATTTGCAACTCATTAATATTGAATTGCCTGAGATTTGTATACTCTGAAGTCCTTTTCTCCGTGTACTAGTACTCCTATGACTGGGGGCCTGCAGCGGAAGTCAGTTTGTAAAGCTCGAGCTGGAAACCATTGGGGCGCTGCAAAAACCAGACAAAACCAGAAGCCAACCTTTCTGTTTCTTTCCGTTCCTTTCGGCTCCGCCGCCTCCTCCCTGGTGTGTGTACATTTATTTTTCGCTCCGAGCCCCGGTGGCTGGCGGCAGCTCCTGGCTCGTTTTGCTGTGCAACTTCTGCTTTGTTCGATTTCAATTACTACAAATGATTTCTCCATGTGTTCTCGTACGTTCATTTCTCCTTCTCGGAGCCTTCATAGTTCGCATTCGCTGTGGCCTCGGGTTGCCCATATCCTATGGCCCCCAACTACCCCGCCCAGCACTTGATTTTCATTGACTTTGCACCTCGACGTTGCTTCAATTGCTTCAGCGTTTGGCTTGACTTGGCAGCGGCAGAGTCGATGAAAAGTGTACCAATTTGGGTTACAACGGCGGCAGACGAAGCTTAATAAATTACCTGGAAGCAACTTGTTTACTTTCATGTTGAAAATCCCAAACTTTTGTCCCTTCGGCCATTAAGTTAAATTGCGGGAGTGTGTGATTATCAGTGTTGCCGGCAACCTATTTCAGAAACAGAACATATACGGCGGAAAATAAACAAATAATTGTAATGAAAAGAAAGCATAAACCTCGAGGACAAATAACATTTCGGATATGAAATTTAATTTTTAATTAGCTGTAAATATAAATGAGGAATGGAGATGTGTGTATGTCTTATATTTATTATACAAATTTAGTTTTAAGTATTAATTGTGCTCGGAAAGAAAAGGTGGCTGGAATATATCCCAAAACAAAGCAGGACAACTCGCCATCACTGAGTCCTATCTGTGAGTGGCATCAAAAGTTGTCCTAGCCTTTATCCCCCGCTCGCCTCTACTTTTTAATTATGTATCACTGTATTACAGGAACCCACCCACACAGGACGCAGGACGCAGGACACTGGACACAGGACGATAGCTGGACCCACACAATGTCAAAGTGGCCTGTCAACAGCCGTTGACCACTCGCCCGAGCAATCGAGCGGCCATCGGCGCAAAGTTTTGATGAGGGTTGTCATCATCAGCGTCAAACAAATGAAAACATATGTAGCGGCAACGGCGCATCATCAGTAGCAGCAGCAGCAGCAGCAGCAATAGGAGCAGGAGCAGGAGCAGGAGCAGCTGACCAGAGAGCGTCCGTATTAATATCAAATGAACTGTGAGCAGAATGATGAGCTCGGTTGGCCATGTGGGTTGCCTTGGCAGCAGAACGTGCCGGGCGAACTCCATTGTGACAGTTGATACATGACCCGGATTCGCCAGCGACAACAACAATGAAAGTTAATAAGATTTTACAAGAATGAGCCCATCATCATCATCATCATCGTCGTCACTGGGAACGGTCACAAAATCAACAAGCTAATGTCGATGGAAACATCATGAGCATTACGGCTTCATCACGGCGAACGACTTAATTCTGTGAGGGAACTTTTCTAAAGGATTATTAGTGAAACTGGCCAAGTTTATCCCGATTGATTTATGTTAAAGTTAATTTCTAATTACCAGTTTCTAGTTCTTTGGATGCGGAATAATTATAAGAATAAAATTAAATTGTGGATTTATTTTTAGATTTTTTAAAATTAAATGTGTTATTCTTTGATATTTTTAATGTCGATATTTCAAAGTGGGATATCATAATGGACTTTTCATCTCACTATGCAAATATACATCTCTAGAGAGACATTATCCCAAAAATACCCCATTCCTCTCCTCTATTTGCACCACTAAATCAATAAATTGATTTAAAAATTAATGTCGAAAAGTATATTTTGCTGTTATAACCCCGGACTATTCCCCTCTGATTTCATTGTCACGCATAGGCAAATAATAACACGCCCTCATGTTCAATCTAAATAATAAAGCTAGCAGCAAACAAAGAACTTCAGTCCCCAGTTGTTGCATTTGAAATGCCCTGAAAGCAGTCCCAATCGCCATCGAGTTCAATTGCGGAATGTGTTAAATGACTCCCTCTCCAGTCTCGCTCCATGTGCGCAGTGTAAAAATAATTGCGGCCGGCTGCTCAATTTGCCGGACTCCACAGCCCCGGGGCAGCCGTTGGGGAACGATGTCCGTGCCCGGCTGTTTGTTTAGTGCACATAAATAAAGCAAACACTCGGACAACTCGCATCCAGTTCACGCACACTCTCACACACGGTCCGGATTGCTTCTGGTGTGATGTAATCAAGGACTATCGCATAGCGCACTCGAATAGGTCCTGGGCCAGACTGGGCAGTCCCGGCGGCTGACCATCTATCAGAGGTATACCCAAGAGGGGGTTTGGAAGGGTTGAAAAATACTTCACCCTACAGGAAATCTTCTGAAGTATATTAAAGATAGTAGAAGATCTATTTCAATTTATCTAGATAGATAAATATAGGAAAAATATATGTTTTGAATAGAATTCCAACTGTTTTTTAATTTCTTAAATAAAATATTACAACTTTAAGTGTTATTAAAGTGCCTAAACCCCTGAAGTATACCAAAGAGGAGATTTGGAAGGGATGAAAAAGGTTTCAATCTACAGGAAATCTTCTGAAGTATTTTAATGATAGTAGAGGATCTATTTTAAATTATCTAAATAGAAAAGAAAGAAAGTATCTAAATACTAAAAATTAAGGATTTAATACAAACCTATTTGTTTTTTAATTCCTTAAAAAATACTACAACTTTATAGTGTTTTAAGAGTGCCTGAGCTCCTGGTAAATATTTCCTGCATTCGCCACTAAACTCGTCCAGAATTCTTTCGACCAGAAAGCCTTCGAAGCCAGGAGTGCTTTATATATTGTATGTGTGTGTGTGTGTAGGTGCCAGTGGCTGTCCATCGAGCCGCATTCATTCAACTGGTGTGCAATCGCCTGCCTCGTCCGTAATGCACCTCCACCTGACCCGTCGTAAAACCAACCCCTGCAGCTCAGCCTGGCCGTGTGTAACTTCATTAGGCCCGAGGCTGATTTGCAGCGGGTAAATTGCTCGTGAAGTTGGTGGCCAACGAGCGGCGTCCATCGACCTGGGCATCATATCTTCGGAGTTGAATCTTTGACTCAATTACCGGCCATGGACGCCAGGTTGTTGATTTTGTCAGCTGCAGTTGGCTTGCCCGCCCGGCCCATTTATGCATATGAATTTATTCAAATCAGACTCAGGGCTCGCTGCTTGTCCTGGCCCGTCCTTGTCCTCATCGTCCTCGGCCACAGGAATTTGTTGTGGCGCTGGCGGCTCTAAACTATTTTACATTTAGAGCAGCCCAAAGTTGGGGCATTCCTGTGAAACCGGAGCCAATGTGGAAGCCAAAACCAGGAGCCTGGCCCAAATACGTGCCAACCACCGGGTTGGCTGCTAGCCGCGTTCCTGTTCGTTCCCCTCTCTCTCTGTGTGTATGTGTGTTAGCCGCTTTGTTCACATGTTTTCACTTTGTGCTTAATTTGCATTTAAATGGTTTTGCACTTAGGCTATTTCCCGTGTAAATGAGCTTTGTTTGCTGTTGTTCCCAATGCTTTTGCACGGCGTTAAAGCCAAACCCAAAAAAACATACTAAAGGCCGAGCTTTTACTTGCATTTTTGGCCGTGTCTCCCCAATTCCTGCGGCTAAAACCCTGGAAATTGCTTGGGGTCATGCCAAGTCTGCTGCTTGGCTTTTTTTATTGAAGCAAATTCCTTATGACCTCAGCCAATGTGATTTGGACAGAAAAAGACCCAAATTTGTATGAAAAATTAAACCAAAAAACCTCTAATTTATAATATTTACGAATGGAAAACAATTTATAGTTGCTTTTTAATTGCGGACGTTGCAGAAATTATGCGCCCATCAAAACGCGATGAACATTTACATAAACAAATACGGGCAGCCGGCAATAGGAATAAATATTTGAATGTTTTTGCATTTATTCCATTTTCAAAGCAAACTGGAAAAATAACAGCCAACAGATATTTGTGCAGTTTTTGCCCTGCAATGGGTTCTGGCCCTGACCGAACGATACAGGCCCTGATATCATCTCGGGGCCTCATCGCTGTTCATTGGCAAGGACTGACTATTGGTAGTCGGCACAAGTGAAGCCTGGCAAAATAATTTCGCAAATTAGCGAGAGCCCAGCTTTTTATGACTTAATGCCTTAGACAGAATATGTCAGGCAAGGCAAAACACAAACACTAACATCGGCACACAATGTGCCCATTTAGCGCAATGTCAACTCTTGTGTTGTGGTCACTAATGATGACAGGATGGCAGGCAGGCAGTCAAAGCCCGCGTCCAAACACACAGCAAAATGGCGGTGGCGCAGCGCAGGACCTTGTCGCCGGAGCCATGACAATGATGTGGCCGTGTTCGGACGAGCTCTGCCGGAGGATAGAAAAGCCGCGGCGGAAAAAACACAACACAAACACAAACTGATTTGATTGTTTGTAATTAAAAGTGGACGGACGTCGCGAAAATTAAATGACCATGCGCAGGATATGCGGACCCACGGCGAGTCCTGTGCGCCCTGATCCTCCACATAAAAGTTTATGGCCATGTGCCATGACGGCGCTCTGTCGTTAATTTAAAAAGTAGAAATCCCATAAAACGCGAGAATGCCACCAAGTTCAACACGTGCCGGAGATGGAGATCCGCGTGTGTGCCTCGGTGTCTGGACTTCTTAAATGGTTAATTAGCCTAAATAATTCCGTGTTCATTTATTCCATCAAAACTTAAATGCCACTCGAACCGTCTGGAGGCCCAGTGACAGCAGCGCTGGCTGTCAAAAGCTTTTCCGGCTCTTGAGAACGGAATCGGAATCGAAATTGGAGTTGGATTCGGTTTCGGTTTCGGTTTCGGTACAGGACACCTGTCAACAAGGATAGATTTGAAGGAATGAGTAATGCATTGGAGGGGGTAAGAGCTAAGGAGGGAGTTGCATGAATTGGAGGACAAGAAGGGCTGTCTAGGAGGTTGTTTTAGGAGTACTTCCATGAATCCTATGTCTTAAAAAATGTACAAGGAATATCTCTTATAATATTTATATTAGAACCCAAGTAAGCTGTCTCATTTAAAGATATCTCATTTAAGATATATTATATTTCATATAATTAATGAAAAGGAAGTAACATAAACACTTAAAATATGGAATAATATCAACGTAAACAATGAAGGAAAATATACATATATAAGTTCACTGAAATAAAACCCTCTGTTTAGGTTCACACACACGGAATCGGAATCGGATTTGGAGTTGGATTCGGTTTCGGTACAGGACACCTGTCAACAGGGATATATTTGAAGGAATGAGTAATGCATTGGAGGGGGTAAGAGCTAAGGAGGGAGTTGCATCATTTTGAGGATAAGAAGGGCTGTCAAGGAGGTCCTCCTAGGGGTACTTCTATGAATTCTATGTCTTAAAAAATGTGCAACCCAAGTAAGCTAATCTCATTTAAAAATATATACCATTTTTTAAACCTTTCTACGTGAAATTCACTGAAATAGAACCCTCTGTTTATGTTCACACATCTCACATATTTATTCATAAACCACTTAAGTTAATCGCTCAGGTTATTAGGAATACATTGAAACACGTTGTACAGCATGAATCAGACACAGTTCCTAATAAACGCAGTTCATCGAAATGGGGATGGACATGCAATCAACAACTTATAAATATAATTCGAAATTGTAATATTTTTCCAGAAACCAATTACACTCAATTGCTTGGGCAATTAAAATAAAAAAATAAAGGAAAACAAGGCCGTCGGACGAAGGCGGACGTGCCGTCAGCAGAATTACCCATGGCTAGGCCACACTTAATGCATTTAAAGCGACTGCTTTGAGCGCCCGCAAACAAACTGGCAGTGGAAAGGCCAGGACAGCCTGTTGATTCAGCAGGACTCTCGCCGGAGAGGGGCCAGGGGAGGAACAGGGGTCACTGGAACCGGCTGGGGCCAAGACAGGGAACGGGGAACTGTTGCCGTGGCGCAACAACTGGCCGGATAACTGAGAGGAAAGCTCATCATCGAGCAAAAGCTCTCTCGCGAGCAACATCCTGCTGGAAGTCTCGACTCCCACATCGAGCTGGTGTGGGTGTATCCTTTCCAGGCAGCCAGTGCGTGGCGTCGCCTTCGGTCCACTTCAGTCTAGGATAAACGCTTGCGACGAGCACAACAAGTGCGCGCATGCCAACAGCCCCCGGAGTGGTTTTCAGTGGTTGCCAAGCCGAAACCGAATCCGAAATCCGAATCCGAGTCCAACTCCGCAACGGAAACCGAAACCGAAATCAAAACCGATAACGAAACCGAAACCGAAACCTGCTGTGTAGTGTAGTGTCCGGAGTGAAAGTGAAACTGCGGCAGGACGCCTGCCAGGCAGAAGATCCTGATCCCGATCCCCGTCCGATCTGCGAGTGCGCGATTCAAGCGATTCGAGCGATTCGCCCGAGTTAATTAGCTGCGCGCGTTTGTTTTAAGATGTAACTCCCCCGCTCGAAACTGCAATCGATATTTGTTGTCCAGGGCCTGGGAGGTGGTGCCAAAACGAGAGTGTAGAACCCCCAGCAAATCCCCGAACAAGCCACCGATAACAAAAAAAATATTGCATATTATTTTTGTGAAGATAATCAGAGGGCTGCCTGCACCCACATTGGATATAATTTGATATTTGAAAACGTTTCGTGCTTGCATTCCGGATTTCAATCTAAGGCTAAACCCGTCTGGAACCCACTCTAGCAAACCAATACGGAAATATGAATAGGTTTTGGATAATCGCTTTACTTTTAGGATTACAGCAAACAAAGCCAATAAGTAAGTACATACACCGAGTGTCCAGTGGATGTCATGTTTGCTCAGTCCATTTGGCTATTTCGTTGGCTATTTCGATTGCCTTTTTCATGATTAGCTCTCAAGGGGGAAACGGTCAACCTATGATTCAGTCAGAGGACTTTAAGATACAAATGGAATATGGTTTCTAGCTTTGTTTATAAATTGGACTTCCAATTCATAGAAGAAAATGTTACTAAAATTTGAATTTTCAGAGCAGAGTTGGTCCCTTACAGGGGATATTTTAATACTCTATACTTAAGGAGGAAAATAATCAAATTTATTCTGGTAATAAATGGTCAACAAGTGTAGAGAGAAACGTAGCAAACAAACTTTGAAGAAAACAATGCAAAGCTTAAGGGCTTCCAGCTAAAATGTAATAAAATGTTATTCCTTGACAATAAAATGCCAAAGGCCATGAATAAAACAAACCAATACTTTATATACTTGAATTTAAAAAATCTTTTGACAAAAATCACTTGAAAAATTATTTATAAATTTGACCCTTTTCTGCATGCATGCAAAATGGCCAAAACAAAAGTCCTTCTGGCTAATTGCAAATGGCTCGCAGGTATGCCCTCATGGCATAGGCCTTCTTGGACCTCCGAAAAAAGCCCAGTGTCACGCACGTAGCACAGGTCCCTTTGGGAGGCGGTGGCCAAGGCGGAGGCCGAGGGGCGTGGTAGCAGCCGGACGCATTCTCAGCACCTGCCACCTTTGGCTGCTGGCTTTTCCATAAGACTCATGAATAATTCATTGTGCACGCTTCGATTATTTACTTCATAAACATTCCGCCGGGGTCTGGTCCGACCGGCCAGAGGTGGCTTAGTTACAGGGGAATGGGGCATGTCCGGCAGTTTACAGGCTGCGCATGCTTTCAATTTTAATAAATTGTAAATTGCTAGCTTATCAGGACCTGGAGACCTGGAACACAGCACCTGTAATATGCAACGTGCAATATGCATTGTGCCATATGCAATGGCAGCTTGTTGACGTGTTCAATGAATTGCAAATGTCACGGCTAATGGGAATTGCCTTTGGCCTTTTGGCAATTTCATTTGATTAACGAACCAATGAGGGCCCAAAGTATGCTGCTAAATTAAATTTCATTACAGCTTCATTTGCGGGGGCGAAAGTTAATCAAAAATCCAATGAGCAGCTCGTAAAACACAACGACGCGGTGGCTTCCCGGCTATATCTATTACATGTTGTCGCTGGCAACGTAATTGCTGAAAAATTAATACGCCAAGGAGCCAAGAGATACCGATGCAGCAGGAGTAGGAGCTGAAGGCCCCTACGAGGGGGAGAACCGAAGATCATCCCGTCGTGAAGCACGTTTTCGCCATTTACCCAGACGGAGTCTTGGAGTCTTCGATATAAAATGCGGCGATGCCACAGCGAAATCAATTTCAAGTCATTAAACGAAATGAATCTTTATGGAGAGACCCACAGATTAGCAACCCCAGTGAGTGTGAGTGGAGTGTGTGTTCCCTGAGAATTTAAACACGCTGCTCTGCCGCTGTAATGGAAACTGCCCCCGGACTTTAGACACTTGATGCGATTATTATTGATTTTCCGTGCTGAAATTGTTGTGATTGAATTATTTATGTGTGGGTGTGGGGTAAGTGGTGAGTGGTTCTTGCTTCGTGGTTCCTGGTTCGGCTTAATGGCGGATCCAAGTGGAGTTCATTAGGTGGCCCACTCAGCAGCCGCTCGCTTGACAGCTTAATTGAGTTGGCAAGCCTGTCGAGCCCGGCGAGCACTTATTTTCAGAGGCAACAAAAGGCGCACGTGACGGGCATACTCACTGACTGCCACAAAGGAGTAATCCTGGCGGCGCAATGCTGTTTGCCCTGCCCTTGATGGTGGATTTAATTTTGTAAATTAAAGCAAAACATAAATCAATTTGACTAACTAAACAGACGGCGGCGTCAGCTAGTGCAGCTATACTTAAATTTGAATAAATATTGTGGCAGGCCACTTGTGCCACGAGGCGGCAACAGCTCGAGGTTCTAGATGGCCTTCGCGTCGTATACTTAATGTGGCCACATGTCCATACAAATGTAATAATTGCAAGAGCGCCCTCAGCGGCTGAGCACTCAGTGCAACCTCAATGGCAGTGCTGTCCCCGGGCCAACTGAAGATGTAAATGTGGGTGAGGGGCGGCAGAAAGTGAATGAAGACGTGGCTGTGACTGTGGCTGTGGATGTGGCTGTGACTGTGCCTGTGGATGTGAATGTAGATGAAGATGTGGCCATGGATGTGGCTCTGCCCAGTGTACACACATCACGCCGACGACAGCCAACGACAGATGCGGAGCAGGATGCTGGGAGGCAGGAAGACGGACGCCTGTAGCCTGCAGCAGACTAACTGACTGACTGCTGGCTGGTCCTGCTGCCAGGATGGCAGGATGCCGGGCTGCCTGCTGCCTGCTGCCTGCTGCCTGTCTGCCGTATGACATGTGACGACTTTGACAAAGCCAGCCAGCTGCTTCCTTTCCCCCTCCTGCTGGCTTTCACTGACTTGGGCCAAGACGCTTTTGGCATATCTAATGAAACTTTCCCAGGCTGGCATTGCACTTTAATGGACTCACTCTCTCTCTCTGGGAAAAGGGACGAAAAAAAAGAACAAATACGGAAATAAACCAAATAATGAAGGGAAAAGTTCGCTGCCAATCGAAATAAATATTGTAAACGCTCTATAAATTGTTGCTCCGCCACAGGCCAACTTTTGACCCGCCAGCCAGCTGTCGAAGTTAACTTGAGTGGCAGAAATCAGATTAAGCCAAATATTATACATGGCAGGCGCACAGTTCGCAGGTGAGAGAGCGTCTCGGCCAGGACCAGGACCAGGACCAGGAACAATTTTGCACACAAATTTGGCGCAAAGACAATCAAAAAGTTATAAAACAAGCTTCGGCGAAACAAAAGCTGGGCTCGAGTGGCCGCAGGCGGAATCCGCCAAGGAGGCTGGCATCTGGATCCTGGATTCCCGGATAGGTGTCTCAGAGGCGTGTGTGTATCGGGCTGTAAAAACTTTGGCCAACTTTTCGTTGATTTCATTGTTTTTGCCGCCTCTGCCGTTCGTTCCTTGCTGTTGTGTGGTGTTTTCGGGACTTGGCATTGCGCATACGCCGCGTGGTCTTATTATCAGCCGCATCAGCGGCGCCGTAAAGTAAATGCAAAGTGTGCAAAGTCTATAAACGAGCGTCAAACTTAAAAGCCCCAAGGTGGCGTCGCCTCGCCAAGGACGACAAGGACTTAAGCTTGTTTTTGGGCCCATGCCTGAAGGTGCTTGAAGGAGGGAGCTCTAACAGGAAACAACAGACAGAAAGAAGTACAGGAAGCCAGGTTTATCGGCGGGCAATACACTCCTCTCTCTGGCCTATCAAAAAAAGTTGCTCACACGACAAATTGTCACAGAAACACAGAGGAAGCCGCCCCACCAGAAGCCGAGAAGAAGGGAATTTTATATTTCGCCGTTTTCTATTATTTGTATTATTTATGGTGCTCCTGGCAATGTCGTTAAACGGGGGCCCATTAAGAGCCTCCAATAAATATGTGAGCCGTGAGCCGGGCTCTGAGCTCGGGGATGTGTGTGTGTGTGTGTGTGTGGGTGACAGATGCCAGATGCTGGATCACAGCAAGCAAATAAAAAAGCAGGCTTCCGCAAAACAATTATGCCTAAGTGTGGGATCTAAAATATTTATGAAGAGCGAGAGAAAGGAAGCTTTGGAAAAAAGGCTCTGCTGTGGAGAAAGTCAAGCAACCAAAGCCGATTGTCAGCTATTTTCAGCTGTAAAATTTTGCGCAAATAAACGTCAAAGCGGCTAAAGAGACTTGGAAAAACTATTAAGATGTCAGCAAATAATTACGCATGAAAGCAGCTGCATAAATCTGGTCGCCTCTTATTGCCAAATCCGCCACTAAAATGAACTGAGCTGGAAACTGGGAAACTGGGAAGTTGGCAATCTGGGCAACTGCGAAGCCATCGCCCATCGCCTTGAAACGGACATAATGCGACACTTGAAGTCAAGCAGCGGGGACGGAAGGCACTTTATCAAAAGGGATTTGGGACCCGGAGGAGCTGAGAACTCATGCATTTGCCTTCCACTTGGCCGGGGTCTCTGACAGTTTTGTAATAACAATGACCGCAAAAAAAGCGGGAATCGATTTGCCATTTTTTACACAATTTATGAGTTTTCCTCTCGTTGTTGTCCGACTGCCATTTTCCGTTAAAGCCAAACTGATGACATTTATATTTTATTTGCCAGAGAGTCTCACCCTCCAATTCCCTCTTTGAACTTAATCCAGAGGCGGCCTTAATGAGCCTTAATAAGGCCGGCCTGCTCACAGCAGGAAGCAACTGCAGCATAAATCTCGTGCCAACCCTAATCACGGACACGACCCGAAATAAATTTCGCGAAAATCCATAAATTCAACAGTGAACAGAGAGAAAAAATAGCCATCGAAATGTAAATTCATTGTCCAGTGACAAGGAGGAGCGCCGAGCGGCGATGCGTTAATTATTCAAGCCCACATGCCAGGAACCAGGCACCAGGAACCAGGAACCAGGAATTAGGAGCCAGCAACCGAGAAGCATTAGGGCACAAAGTGCCTGGCCGCATTCATCATTATCCACAGTTTGATTTTCGCCACAAAGTTTTTCGGCCTCAAAACTTTTGACAAAGGTCGAGAGCAGTTTAAAGCAGAGCCAAAGTCAAACGCTGCCGGCAATTCCTGCAAAATAAATGAATGATCCACAGCCCGGCCGGCCGGTTAGCAGGGGCAAGTTTTTCCCTTTTTTGAGGTTTTAGGGGATTTGGCAACGGAAGAGCACAAAGAGCCTAACCAGCAGCAGCACCAGCAGTAGCACCACTCAGAGGAGGAAACGAGCTCGGGTTGGGTAAAAGTGATGGGGCATAAATTTGTGGACCGAAATCCGAAAGAGCTTAAGCCATAAGCGAGGCGTGTGGTCAAGCAAAACAAATGACAGCAAAACGCATAAATTGAACCTGTCCCGGGCCATTCGAATCACAGAAGTACAGCCACGAAGCAGTTATGGCCAGAGTTCAATCTGTGAGTCATTAGGAAACGGGTAATGGCCAGGAGTGGCTGGGAGTTCGATGGCAGTGATTCGAGGCCACACCATCGTTCACTGGAAAAAATAAATCAAGGAAAATTAATGATAACTTCCATTTGAATTGTAGAGATAGCAGAAAGCTCAGTCTTATTCCAGAATTTATATAGCATTTCGCTCAGTGCTTTCCCAAACACCCATAACAATTTAATCACTGCCAAAAAGCCAGGACAATTTAAAGTCAAGTCGGGGGGCTTGTATTTTATTTTATTGCCGTGATACACTCACAGACAGGCGTTATAAAGCCGCATGGTGCGCATCAGAGCGATTCGCCGCCAGTAGGCAAAATTAATTAAAAAAAGCCAGTGTCGTCGCTTCTCGTTTCCCGTCTCCCGTATCCCGTCTCCCGTCTCCCCGTCAACTAAATAAAACCATGTCTAGGCACTAAAAAGTTTATTATTGTGAGCCCAAGTAAAAAAGAACTCGCATTAAATGGCCGAAAAAAGGGAATATCTCGGCGGAAGAGTGGAGCGGCCTGAATGGAAAATTAAACAGAGCCGGATATGTCACACATACTCGTACAAGCCGCACCCACGGAGCAAGAATAACAGCGAGGGCTGGGATGGGGCAGCAAGGGCAGCAGGAAAGGCAGGAAAAGCAGGGAACAAGAACAAACAAACAATAACGATGGCAAATGCCTGGAAAAAGGGCTAGCAAAGTTGGCCGACTGACGGCAGGCAAGGGGAGTGTTGGGGAAAATGTGTGTGAGCAGGGCTGGGAGAAAAAAAACGAAGTAAACTACACATTTTTATTATGCAAAGGGGGCGCAAATGAAAGGCAAATGTTTTGTTTTTCCACCCAGCCCCCTATGCGAGTGTGTGTAATTTTATTTTAGTGCAGTTGTGTGTGTGTGTGTGTTTTCACTTGAAAGTATTGTTAACGGAACGCATAAAAGCGGGGCAGCGGAAAGCGAGAAGGCGAGGATCCTTGTACGAGTGGAGCGGCCCAAAGTAGGCAATAAAACACTAGCTGAAATCTAGGCACGCGTTCAAACGCATGACAAACAATACCAGGAAATGCGAGAGAAATGGCAAAAAAAAAGAAGTAAGCTCGGGTCGAACTTGTGCCTTTTTATGAACACCAGAAATGAGACAAATAAAGTGTGATTACTGCAAATTGAGTGAGCTGCATGAAGTGTGTGACAAGCAGCCAAAAAGCTCGTGGCAAAGTGTGAAAAGTCGTTTCGTAATTTGTAGATTTACCCAACGAAGGGAAGTGAGACGTAAATTAAAGTGAATCGAACCAATCTAAATATCTACAGAGTCTGTAAGGAGATTTTCGCATTATCCCCCGGCTAAAAACTTAAGCAGTTGAGCTCATGTAGCCAAGGAAATCGGTTGATAATATATACAGTATTTACACTTTTAAAAAATAAGTATAGAACTCTACAGAAGAAGAAAAATAATACCACGAACTTTGGAGAAGAACAAACCATTTAACAAATTATTTTGTTTACTTAAAAATAATTTCCTCGATAGATTGTTTAATTTTCCTGAACCTGACTTAATTTCTTTTCCGAAATTAGAACTCTTCTTCTCCGAGTGTCCCTTCGTAAGACCCTGCCAATGCCTGCGTATCTCCGACTTCAGGAAGATTGTTTTCCCAGCTCCTCTGGCAGCTGCCTAATTAATTGGACTGACTCTTCGTGTACGTGCAGTGTTTGCAGGCCAATGATGTGGCTTTCGAGGTGTTACTCTGCTGGGCCAAGACCTTTGCAGACGGCAAGGATATGCCGCCGCTCGACAGTATTTAATGCCTGCAGTTAATATGCGGCAGGTGACTCAGCGTTCTAGCTGCTAATGATGGAGGTGGCGGATGAATAAAGCATTCCGAGCGTTAAATTGAATTAATAATGTTAATGGCTGGTGCTTATGAATATGCGCTCTCGTGCTTCCTTGTGACTTGACTTGTGGCCGGGCTCACGTGTCGTATGCGTAATGAGTAAGGCATGTGTGTGAGTGCGCCTTATTAATTGCCCGCATTTGTGATATTTAAGCATATGAAGCCAATTAAAGCCCGAGCATTCATCGCATCTCCATCGCCATTGAGTGAGCTTTTAAAATTCCACACCAAGCTGCCGGGACTAAGCCCACATAAACGTTCCGGCTAAGAATAGGGCTAAGCTGCTTATTATTCAACAAGCTGAATTGCTAGAAATGGCAATCACGACGCCGCTCAATAATTGTGCTTTATATAAGCTGCAGAGCACAAAGCCAAATACGCGTCAATTGGCAGCCACATGCGCACTCAAGTAAACACAATCCTCGGGGTATTACCAGCTGAATAATGGGCCAAGAAAGTGCCGGAGGATGCTTAACAATAATGGCGGCGTGGGGGAAATGGAAAGGAAATGGAAATGGAAATAGAAATGCACGCGGGGCAGGACCAAAAATTAAACATAAATAAATAACACCGAAATGCGTGCAAATTAACAGCAGCTGAATTTTTTTTTCCACTTTCCACAGCCAAAAACCAATTCGAGGAGGCTCCAAATATAATATATGCAGCCTTGACTCGAGAAAAGGCATTTGGGAATAAGGAAAAAACAAAAAAAAGGGAAAAACTGTCGAGGAGCCAAAGCCCACGCACACACATATACCCGATATACCCGAAAAAAAGGCCGGGTCACACATAAGTACACGCTTGAATGGCTGGCACTTCTGTCTTTGTAATTGCGGGCCCAATGCTAATGCCTCCTTTGGGCTGGCCAAAATGAAAATGCGTAAATTATTGATTACAATCGCCAGAAATCATGCAGTTCAAACAAAGGCCGTACATATAGATTTTATGATGCCCAGAGAGCTGATTGTTACGCCTTTTGTGCGTATAGAAAATTTGCTTTTGCTGCACTGAAGGAAAAATGTAGTTTAAGCTGAGAAAGAGCTAAATGCCTATAGAATATCCTTGGGAAGTGAATTTATTTTTGTTTCTATATTTATTAGACTGAATTGGTACCCAAAGATCAGAGTTCCGAATTTTTCTAACCACTAAACCCACAAACTAACCCATAAAGCCATACTTTTCCGAAACCATTTCGCTTGACTTAACACACTTCCCCAATTTGTGTTGCCAAATTTATATCAAGCTGCTTCTTTTTTCCTGTGTGGCTAAGCGTTGGGTAAAAATAAAACTGTGCCAGACCCTGGAGAGAGGGAAGGTGGGGAGTGGCCGACGGGAAGCCTTCGCATAATGAAGGCACTTTGTGAGCCCGGCTTGGGCGTTGATTTTTTAATGGTGCCTCGGGCCAGCAGCAGCAGCAGCAGGAATTGGAATTTGGATTGGTCTTGGGATTGGGTTTGTGTTTCAGGAAAGGAAGGGGAAGCGGGAAAGCAGGACAGGCAGGAGGAATTGGAATCGTAATGCAAACAAAGGCCGGCTGGCATTGATTGTGCAAGGACTTTTGTGCTACGCGCATTGTTTCAACAAGTCCTCGGCCAAGGTTGACGAGGGTTTTGCTGTCGCCGCTGGCTATGTGATTTCAGCTCCTTATTAGGCAGCCAGCAAATATTCAGCGTTCGGGAAACCGGCCAATGCGCATTTTCCAGCCAAGTCCAGCCCAGAACCGTATCACATGTTCGACGTATTCCGGCCACAGACATAAGCCACATGGCAGGTGCGGCTAAGTGTCAACACAAATTGTGGCCGAATTGTAGCAAAAAATAATACAAGAAAAAAAACAGGGAGAACGCAAAAAACACTGAAAAGAGAATGAGACGAGACGAGAAAAATGTCAAAGTGAGGGTCAAGCATAAATGTCAATATCATCAAGGGGCACTGGCTGCGCTGCAGGCTCAATGGCGTCATCCCCAGGACTGCCGGCCCTTTCCCAACTCATGTTTGTGTCACAGGACTAATGCCTGTGTAGATTAGAGATTAGCCGAACTTCAAAAGGCTCGCCCTGCTGCTGGCTTGAATTACGAATGCGAAACATAATTGTGACGCCGGCAGGCTCAACGTGATGGCGGTCAGGACCGCCGCTTGGTTTCGTTTGGTTTGGACAGCACGTGGCCACGGCACCCATTAATTGTCCAGGTGGGCGGACGTCTGCCACTCGACTCCTGTGGCTCCATGGCTCCGCGGCTCCGCATTTTTTCAGCGAGAAAAGTTTTCAATTTTCGGAAAAACACCGTACAACAGCTGCGCATGTCACCTCCCCATTCCCACTACTTGTCACCCATCATTCCCGAAAAAATAAATAAATAATTCTACGCATTTAATTGTTTTCGGCAACTAGAACGAGACGAAATTGAATCGGCGGACTTGGCTATAAACAAATCGCGGCCCAAACAATTTGCGGCCGGGAAAATGTCAAATGCAGTTTGGAATTTCACTCTCCAACCCTGCAGCTGTCATGAATGATTTAAATGTGTGTTTGCCAAACCGATTTCGGGATGTTTTTCGCGGAATATGAATAAATGTAGCAACCGGAAATGAGCCCTACCCCGCCCTCACAAGCGCTTTTTAAAATTGCATTTTCCGCCAGCTCGTACATGTATTTAAATGAGGAATTTATGCTTGGAACTGAAACCCAAATTTTTGGCCCATCTAATTTGGCTTACCCACGCTGTTCCCGCTTTGAATGGAGGCCTGTGGTCGCCGCTGTTTGCTGTTTTTGTTGCCGACCGGCCCCCATTAATAATAAATAATTCCCCTTAAAAGTAATTTAAGCATTTTTATGTGTTTGCCAACGCCAACGCCGACGCCGTCGCAGTCTCAGTCGTCGGCGTTTGCTTTTCATTTCTTTAATGGTCTGCATCTTTACGAGGCAGGTCCAGGTTCGCGCTTACTGAAGCGGCAAATGTTGGCCATCTAAACACACCAGGACACACACCCAGGACAAGGGCACGGTGGGATGGGAATACTATACTTAAAAAACTATAAATTTCGTAAAAGAAAACTATTCAAATAAGTTTTGGTTTGTTCTTGTGCATTATTTAATTTATTTAAAGTTGCTGCCCTTCTGGCAGTTTGGTATTAAATCAATTTTCAATTATAATTGATTAAAATTTATAAGAAAATGGTTTGAGCATTAAATTTGGTTAAAAATTAAAATTTAGTTTAAAGATCGTCGAGTGTGTTTCTTTTTATACCCTTGCAGAGGGTATTATAATTTTGGTCAAAAGTGTGCAACGCAGTGAAGGAGACATCTCCGACCCTATAAAGTATATATATTCTTGGTCAGGATCACCTCCTGAGTTGATATAAGCATGTCCGTCTGTCCGTCTGTCCGTCTGTCCGTCTGTCTGTCCGTCTGTCTGTTTCTACGCAAACTAGTCTCTCAGTTTTAAAGCTATCGACTTGAAACTTTGCACACACCCTTCTTTCTTTTGCACGCAGTATATAAGTCGGAACGGCCGGGATCGGCCGACTATATCCTATAGCTCCCATATAACTGATTGATCGGAAATGGTATAACTTCGGTGTTTTTAGAGTTAGAGAATTCAGATTTTGTACGAATGCTATTGTTGGCAACATAATACGACAAACCAAATTTCATAAGGATCGGCCGACTATATCCTATAGCTGCCATATAACTGATTGATCGGAAATGCTATAACTTCGGCGATTTTAAAGTTATAGAGTTCAAATTTAGTAAGAATGCTATTTTTGGCAAAATACTACGACAAACCAAATTTTATCAGGATCGGCCGACTATAAGATATAGCTATAGATATAATAATATAACTGAAAAATCGAAAATTGCCCATCTTTTGTGTTTTTAAAGAATATTCTGCAAGGGTATATAAACTTCGGCTCCGCCCGAAGTTAGCTTTCCTTTCTTGTTCAAATTAAATTATAGAAAAGCAAACAAACTATATGCAAATAATTCAAAAGCGAGCTTTATGTTTGTAGTTATCCAAAAAACCACCTCAAAATGGTTTAAAAATGCAATGCTTCTTTTTTTTTAAATTTCTAATTTTACTTTTAATATTTATGTAATTAACTCAATATATTATTTATTTAATTACAAATCCTACATCATCCCACCGTGCAGTGGGTCGTGGCGCATGTCTAACACTCGTTATGAGATTCATGGCCTACATGTGTTTGCTCCACGGCCTTGTAAATGGGCGCGGGGCGTGTTGTCGAGTGGGATGTATGTACTTTACGTGCTGGGCAGCCCTGTGGGCGTGACTGGGCAGGGCAGGGCAGGGCAGGTCCTTGGGTGTATGTAGAGGGAGAGTTTAGTGGTAGTTGTGCAGCCGCCAGCTACAGCCAACAGCCACAGCAACAGCGAGGTGTCCTTGAAGCCATTTTCTTATATGTACATATAAACGGATTCTGGTCTTTTCTCCGTGCTCGGCTCTTTCATTTTTGTAGTCGCTGCCAGGGCCACCCAGATAAAATTTTCAACCAGGAAGTTGGCTTCCTGTGGCGCTCTGGTTCTGGTTCTGGCTCTGTTCTGGTCGTGATTCTGGCACTGACTCGGACCGAGGACTGTGGACCGTGGACCGTTAACCGTGGCCCTGGCCGGTCGTCCGCAATTTCTTTCATATTTTGTTTTGGCCATTACATTGGCTACTTTTGTCGGTCACGGCTTATACTGTGTGTGTGTGTTTGGTTGTGTAAGTCGTGGTCCCTGTTTGTGAGAGACATTCGCGTTGGCTATTTTCATTTTCATTTTCAGTTTCTTTTGATTTTGATTCCCATTCATGGCGGCGGCATTCGGTGTGATTTAATTTCAGAAATGTGACTAAAATGTGCGAGTGAAAATCACGAAATGAAATAAAAGGTTGTTGCTTGTGTTGTGTGTGGAAAATTTCCTTTTTAAAATCACTCGCTTAAAGCTGTTAAAGTTTGAGTATCCCAAGAAGTTTTTCCAGCTGTGACGCAGGCGATTTGTCTACCCGGAAAAACTCTCATCTTTCCCTACATGCATGAAGCTGGTAGCTGGTTGCTGGTGGGTAGTGAGGATCTGGAATTACACACCCGGCTCAAGGCGGCTCAAGGACCCTCCGCAGGCCACAATCGGCCATTTTTCTCAGTCCCACCAATGTTGCGTGCCTCCGGCGGCGCCTATCCAGCCGAGTTATTTGAATTTCACGCGCGCATACACTGGCACAGGGATAAACTGGATTTATATCCGCTAATGCCTGTGATTTGTTCTATAAAATTACTTTATGCCTCGAACATGCCGTCGGACCTTGTCTGCCTTTTATTTTGGCCTTTGTTTTCGCCACAATCCCCTTCCGAAACGAGGCCAGGAGCCAGGACCAAAGCCCGTGCTTACGCTTTCTGAGCGAACGCCTCGGCAGCATAACGACTTATGGCCTTATCCTTTTCGGTGGCCCTCGAGAGTGGGTAAATGCCGGGTGTTTGCGTTTTATTGTTTGGCTTATGTTGCTGATAGTGTTTCGGTTGCCATGGCTACGAAAATGTTGGCTTTGTGTGCGGTCAACTTTAAAAACATTGTTCTGCCAGTCGGGCAGTCAGGCAGTCAGCCAGTCAGCCAGTCACGAGTCCCAATCAAGCGTGCATTTAAATTGGAAAGCCACATGGCCACAAATCAATTAGAAAATGGCAGCGACGGCCACCCCCGACGGATAAGGTATTGCACGTTGAAAATTATTGACAGTCACGCCCTGACCTCGGCCTCGGAGTTTGATCCTCGGACAAACAGCCGTAATGAGGACAGGAAATCAGTTTTGAAAACCATGGGTCGGGGTCTAGACGACAGAACTAGGATAGTGCCTCCCTCCTCAGGCCGCCTTGGCAGCTGCCCGTGTCTAATGAACTCCATGGAATGTGCCAGCTACGAGTATTGTCTGCCACTCAGCCATAATGACTCCGAGCCACTGGGGGCACTGGGGAGCGGGAACCGGAGGCAAAGGCGGAGTCAGAGACAGCGGCGGAGACGGAACTGACAGCTGGACGGGCCAAGACAGCTGACCCCAAGTCGATATTATTATTGCGCTGTCAGTGGCAAAATGCTGGAACATCTATCAAAGCAAAATTACTTATGGGGTAATGTCATTTTAAGAGACATTTTGGAAAAGTAATAGATTGAGAAAGGAATTTTATAAAACAAAAATCATTTTATAAAAAAGCTTTTTTAAGATCTTTTTGAAGATAAATGCCTCGTGAAACATAGGAAGCTTGGGTTTGTTTTTAAGCTCCTGAAACCTTAGCTTTTAATTTTCATTTGTAATAAAATATCTGTCCTCACTGAATTCATATTAATTGTAAAAGGAAAGTTTAAATTTGCAATAATGGTAATTAATTTTTAACGTCATCCATCGATCCCATGTCAATATTGATTTGGCAATCACAGGATACAGCTCATACAATTATTGTCGTGATTTCAATGGCTTATTATTATTTTTCATTGCTTACGTAAATGACAATTAGCGGAATAAGTTGGCCAGCAATAAAGGGGTTCTTTAATTATTGTCTCTCTGGACAATCAATCATTTGTCCAGTTATTGCTCTTAAATTATCCAGCGGCAAACAATTATTGACTTTAATAGTTTGTTCATTAATCATGGCTCTGAATTGAATGGAAAACTCGGAAAACTCGAACCCAAACTCCTTGGCAGTGGTCAGTGGCTTGTGGTCAGCAGTTTAAGTTGAAATTGGAATTGGAATGCAGACTTCGGTGGGGGGAACATTTATTATGCTTTCGGTTTGCGGTTTGCCGTGTGTATTTTGGAACACCTGAGTGCCAGCAAGTTTGTCTAATGAAGGACTTGGGGTAGGGACGATGGCAATCAGAAAATCGAAATGAATATGGAAAGCAATAAAGTTCCTAGCGATGAATCTCTACCAAGGCACTTGAAATCTATCCAGAACCAAATCGAGCTTGTGGTTCTTGTGCAGCTGGCGATAAATATCAATTTCCCTCGTGGCCTAATCCAGTTGTTAAAGTCAAATCAAGACCACGCCCACTCGCCTGCAACAGTTGCTCACTTTTCGCCTGTCCCGGGACACAGCGTTGATTAATGTTGATTGATTGATTATTTGCGTTTTTCTGACATGATGCACGCTTTATTGTCGCTCAGCCCGTGGAAAATCATCAATTTCCGCTTGTAAAAAAGCACAAGGCGAGCAACGAAGCGCTTTTTCCAACCATTCATCCAGTGAGTGGTGGAAAAGTAAAGCCTCCTGCCTGCCAAGCTTGTTGCACAACACACAGAGGAGAGGAGAGGGGCAGGAGGAGGATGAAGCGAAGTAGATCCTTTTTGCCAGAGTTAGTAATGAATTTTTTTTTCCTTTTGCGCCCGTCGTCTGCCTGGCAGTCAACGCAGCATAATTGCGGCTGCCAAGCCGAGCATCTTGTCAGCGGTCGTGCAGTTCAAATTCGTTATTCGTTTTGTCGCTTTTCGTTTGTTCTCCTCAACGGCTGTATATTGGCCAGCTGCCAGGGCTAAAAAATGACGTGAAGTATTGCGACATTAATGTCGAAAAAACCTGACAAGATTATAAAGCCAGAAGCTGCCAAAAAATCAGAGTACACTCGGAGAATTTGGAAAGAGAAAAAAAATGAATTTAGAAAATGTTTTTAAGTTTTACGAAATATTACAGATGCTCTTGCTGTTGTAGGCACGAATCCAGACTGAAATCTGGGCATTTTCAGAGTAAATTTGTTCATTTCTGGATTTCAGGTACCAGGCGCACAGAAAGCAGCAGCCAGCAACAGAGAGCTGTTATAAACTGTTATAAAAACTTAAGCCGAGTTTTGAATCCAATATTGTAATATAGCTGGGTGAGCATCTCTATGTAGCTGACAGCTGCAGAAGTAACGGTGCCTGAAAGAGGGGAAAGCAAAGAAGCCTTCTGATTGGTCAATGCAAATGTAAACAAAGGGCGGCCATTAATAAACGTGCACTAAATTTTCACTCATTATTTCGAGTGGAAATATTGAATTGAGTGTGCACTAAAGTTTTCACTCAAACTAAATTATTTCCGCTCATCGTCCATCTACAGCCTTCTGTGCGCCTGGTGTCTGAAATCCCGAAAATAAGGAATTTGTACTGAAAATGGCCTGATTGAAGTCTGAAATTATGCCTACAACAACAACAACATCTCTTTTGCAACAACAACAACTTCTTTACAACAAAAACATTGAAAAATAAATAATATTTTATTTTGATTTTATATTCAAATTTGGCGGTTACTTTTGCAGTGTGACTATATCAAATTTATCTAGATATTTTTTGCATAAACAAGATGATGTTGTTGTAAATGAGATGTTGTTGTTGTTGTCAACACAAATCCTGACTTCAATCTGGCCATTTTCAGTACAAATTCGTCAATTCTGGGATTTCAGATACCAGGCGCACAGAAGGCAGTAGATGGACGATGAGCAAGCATAATATGGTTTGAGTGAAAGCTTCAGTGGACACTCAATTCAATATTTCACTCAAAATAATGAGTAAAAGCTTTGGTGCACACTTAGGTCAAGTGATGCTTATTTAGCTATTTTGCAATACTTGGAGAAAAAAGCATCAAAATAGCTAAATGAGCATCACTTGACTTGAGTGTGCACTAAAGCTTTCACTCATAATTTTGAATTGAATTGAGTGTGCACTAAAGTTTTCACTCAAACTAAATTATTTCCGCTCATCGTCCATCTACAGCCCTCTGTGCGCCTGGTATCTGAAATCTCGAAATTGACGAATTTGTACTGAAAATGCACAGATTGAAGCCGGGATTTGTGAAACAACAACGCCAACATAACTTTTACAACACCACCAACTCATTAAAACAACAACATTTTTTGTTGGTATTGGTTTTATGGTTATTTTTGTTTTTATTATTTTTATTAAGCTGAAATTGTTGTTGTTGTTTATTAAAACAAAGGTGAGCTAAATCCACATAAATTAGACAATTTAATGATTTCTTCCTACCAGGCGAACAGAAACAGCAAGCAGATGATCGGCGCCCAGCAGCAAGTGACTTGCAATCAGCTGTTTGCCATTTAAGCAGCCTGCTTGTAACGGTGCTTTCAAAGTTTTATTAATGGCCGCCCTTTGTTTACATTTGCATTGGCCAATCAGGGAGCTTCTCTGCTTTCCCCTCATTCAGGCACCGTTACTTCATGAATTGCTAGCTGTATTAGAGATGCTCATCTAGCTATATTACAGTATTGTAACAGATCTCCGTTGCTTGGTACCTGAAATTCAGTGTGGATTCGTGCCTACAACAACATGAGCATTTTGTTTTACAGCATTATGGGATGGGGTAAATTTATGGCTAAATTAAGTAGAAAGAAAATTATGGCTTCTGTTGTCAGTTAGGGCTTCGATCAAGAGTATGAGGGTTCGATTCCTCGCAAGGCGTTTTTTTATTGTTTTTTTTTATATTTATTATAAATTGTATTTTTTTAATTTATTCTTTTAGTTAAATAAGGCTTAAGTCTTAAAAATAATAAATGAAAGAAAGGAAATATAAAGTAGAATCGAGCATTGCGCGTTTCCATTTATTTGTATGCGATGTCTCCTCTATATAATTAATTATTCGTTGCTACATATATGCTGGAAGAATTAAATTAAATTTTCTCTGAGTGCAGTTCCTTGGCCCTTCAGTCGGCGGTTGTGTCTGATGTCTGGCAGCGTTTCTTCTGATGGCCTACGGACTGATGCCTTCTCTTGGTGCCCCTGCAAAGCCTGCGGCTTGCTGGTGGCTGCGGTCTGGGTTCGGGCCATGTCTGCGTCCTGGTCTTGCTCTTGGCCGGCCGGGGTCATGATTGAATTTTCGCAAATTTCGGCTCGTTAGCGTGCGGCACGAACACGTACGTCATGCTGGGGGCTAAAGAAACCGGGCCGATGAAGGTTGGCCATGTTTATGCCATGTATGGCGGCAACAAGTTGCCAACATTCGCATCGAACGTATATATGTATATGCACACTTGACACGCTTCATTTCATTGGGTTTTGTTCTCTCGCTCCTCGTTTTGCGTTATCCGATTATTTCCATATTTTTCGCGCTGTCAGACACGTTTTTTACTTACTCAGTCGTTGACATTTTGCGTGACTGACGATGGACGCGTGGTGTGAATAAATGAAAATGGAAGCGAAATTGGCGCCACTGGATAGGCCTTCCCTCCAACTGGGGCAATGTGTTTGCCCTCGGCCACTTTATGTCTTAATTATGATTGCGAACGGGGGCGGAAGCACTGCCACTGGGCCAGGCACATTCAAAATTCATTTATCGATTTCCAAAAGGAGTCATTTACAAAGTGTTGGTGGGAAAGTCAATTGGTGAAATTGGCAACATTTTCAAGAAGAACTGGGGAATTCATAGATTTCCCAATTTTCCGGCATCAAATGTTTACTTTAAAAGAATATTTAAAACCCATTTAAATGAATATTCAAGACTGACAAATTCTCACTTTAAAGCTTGACAGAACCTCCTTGCTCACACATTTTCCAGACTTTCTAGTCCCCGCCTCAGCATATGCAAAGTTTTCAGCAAAATTTTATTTTATTTGCCTACAAAATCTCCGAAAAACGACTTCATTTAACGTCCTTGTTGTTTGGCCTGAACACATACTAAATGTCATCAACTGCCGAGCGGACCAAGTGCCAGCATTACGTATACGCAGCGTGAGCCCAGCTGGATGGTCAGCCACGTGTGTAAACTGCGGACAAATATAAATTTTCCATTTTTTTTTATTATTTCTTTTTGGATAAAGCTCACCTTGCTGGTGTACGTGCTGGTGGCTGGGAAAAATGCTTGGGAAAATATCGTTTAAACGGTGGCGAAAGACCTCTGGTCGGGGCAGTTCCTTGGTGTGAAAAATTGAGGCACGGGAAGCTGCAAATATTTGACACCCAGACGCACTCACTCCAGGACCAGAATGGCATGCAGGCGCAGAAATTTCTCATGTGCACTTTGGCAAACAAATTAAGATTTATTGAGCCGGGGCCAAAGGAGGATGTTCCGTAATCTGGCAGGAGTATCTGCTCCTAGCATGGGGGATCGTGAGTTCGGCTTCCCGTTGCAAATTCCTCGAGGGCCACACTTTAAATGGCCTGCATATTTGGCACTGAAGTGAGCTTTTACAATTTCCTCTTTCGATTTCTTTTCATTTGGCGATGCCTTTTACTGGTTTTTCAATTAAGCCACAATTGGACGGGCGGTGATTTTCATTGTTATTGCTCTTTTGTCCGCCAGCTGTACTTATTTTTGTGTATCCTTTCCGCCCGCAGATGGACAATCGGATGTGGAGGTGCAATTAGTGGTCCCCAGATATGTGGAACGCGGCTCCAGCGCCACGTTTAAATGCAGGCACAACGTCCAGCCGGAGATCCTTTTCAAGGTAAGTGGCAGCGGGGATTGGATTAAGTCCGTTTCGCAGCCAGCCATGCATGCGCATATAAATTATGGAAAGCGCATTAAAAACTTTAAATTGAAAAATAAAAATTGCCGAGCACAAAGAAAGTTTGCTCGCCCGCTCGCTCGGTCGCTCGCCTTGTGCTATTTTGTGGGCAGAAAGTTTCCGGCACTGTGACAAACACAACCAGACCACCAGGCCGGATCCCCGGGGCAGGAGCCGGGAATTTCAGCAAGTTTCGTGCCGCAACTTTGTGGCAGTCAAAGGCAGCCCGCCTCGCGGACCCCGGGCTGCAAAAAAGTTGCACTCAAAGTGCCATTCCGCTCCATCGAAGCGGCCGAGGTGGGCCGTAAACCTTTTACCGCTTCCGTCTCAATATCGACTCATGTCTTGGAGTCTCAGTCTAAGCCTCAGTTTAGGTTTTGGTATCGGTAACGGTCTCGGTCTCGGTTTCAGCTACTGTTTCGCTTTCGGTTTCCCAGACGCGGCAATTAATTTCACTTCAGTTTACTTAATTCCATCACGAAACATCGGCAGACACGCACTTGCGTACGCCAAAATCATGGCCAATCCTATAGAATTTATGGCCAACATACGAAGTAGTTGAACTACACAGAAAAATAACTCAAATTCTGTCGAGAAATATATAGTACTACCAATTAAAATGTTTGTTAAATTAAATACAAACTAAAAAGATTTCAAAATGAAATTCCAAATTGATTTATAATTTCTTGCAGTGCCCAGAAAACTTGACCGAGTCAGGGAATTACAGGGCACACTTTCAATTTAGTTGTGAACTTTTGTGGCCAGCACTATTCACACCGCTCCAGTGGGCATTCCCATTCCGGACCAAGGTCGAAGGCTCCAGCTCCTCTAGGTTGACGTTTTGTTCGCTCTAAGTACCATAAAAAAAGCGTACAAATTTTATGGCTCATGAAGGAGGATAGCAGCAGCAGAGCAGTGGCCAGGCCAACATTAGCCGTACATATATTGATTATTTTTTTCGTGGAACTAAGATGGATTTAGAACACAAACGAATTGACGTTGACATTGCGGGGCTGGGGGCCCTGAGGTGGATTGTACTTATAAGCGGAGTGGTGTCCATTGTTATGCGACGTCCGAGAAGGCGGAGAGAACACGAAATTCCATGTCGTGTTTCCGGATCGTGACCCGGGGTAACTTAAAGCCGCCATTGTGGTGTCTCATTTGCATGGAAATTCGAGGGTAGTCCTCCTCCTCCGCCGCCTCCGAAGAGTGTCAACTAACAAATTTAATGCGCCACTGAGCCGGGCAAATGTGAAATGTGTTCCGGGGCGGGAAACATGCACAATTAGCGGACTAACCAAATAACCAAATAGCCAAACAGAGTCAGCCGTAGCCCCGCGCAGATGTAGACATTTATTTATTTGGCCAGTCCAGTCGGGTTGTGGCCGCCGTTGCGATAGCTAATTAGTATAATTAACTATATAAGCGAGTGCGCTCGCCCGCCGCCATTCTCCATTCGCCATTCGGATTGTTGCACGGAGCGTGGCAAATTGTGTGGAAGTGGCACTAAAAAGGCAATTAAAGTCCCAGTGACGGGATCATGTCGCCCGACCCTCCACATACAAGGCATAATTTTGTGTAATTTTTTTTTGCGCCCCAAAAATTACACTCGCACACACATTCAAATTAAATAAACTAATTACGAAGTGAGCCTGAGGAATCGGTACCGCAATCGGGCCCCGAGAGCGCATTAATGAGCTTTTGATTTACCACCACTTTTCAGCTTTGTGTATTATTTGTGACGTCCCACATGCTCCCTCACATGCGGGCTGAAGGGCTAATAAGCCCAAATATAAACAAAGAGCGAAAAGGCAAAAGAAATAAAGTCAGGCCCAGGCTCTGGCACAGGCACAGTTACAGGCAGACACGCCAAAAGCAAACTCATGCCAGGCTAAGTTCGTAAAGGTAAATATTTGGAGTGGAAGGGCTGCCAGGAGTAGGAGGAGTATGAAGGGACCGACCTTTGTTTTCATTACTTTCAGATCCATTGGCAATATTACGGGCGATAGGGAGTTGCATGTCAAGTCGAGGGAAAATGTTTGAAACGACCACAAGTGGTTGATAAAATTTGATGCGTGTCTGGCGGTCCTAGAGAGAGCGCTAATGGCCGCTCGTTCCGAAACCCACAGGCCACTTCTCTTTGGCCTCTGTGTGTTTGTGTTTGCCTTCTCATTATTACCCTGTGTGTGTGTGGCCTTTATTGATTGACCCGCACATCACATATACAAACGCACACACCCGCTAAACACACACGTTCTGCGTTGCAGGCTTGAGTAATGGCAACATTTGCGGCACAAATTACGCATACGCCTCGCCTGCCGCGGACACATTCAATAAGCACATTAATATTATTAAGTTGCGTGCAATCAATGCAATTTGTTTGGGAGCGTGTCAATCAAGCCATCAGCAGACGACCAGGCGACACGTGGAGTACCTGAGTCCGTCGACCTGCTACTATTGCCTGAACAGGTGCCCTAAGTGCAATGTCCTGGCAGAGAAAACAGTATTTCAAATATTAGAAACTATTATAAGTATAGATGCGTTTTAGTTTTCTAAAGAGCTCAGAGAACTCTGTCTTTTTAAGGAGAAATCAATTACCTTTCGAATATAGCCTCGACCTTGTTCTGAGTTATTTGATTGCAATGTCCTAAGACGCCTTCCAACTGATATCAGCTTATAATTTTAAAATTCGAACTCAATGAGAATTAAGTCAGTGAAAGGAGTACAAAAACCATAAAGAATTTCCACTTTTCCAGCAATTTCCACTAAGGCTCTCAATTCACAGTGAATAAAAAATTAAAATGCGGTCAAAGGGACCTGTCTCTTCGCAAGGAGAAATAAATTACTTTTCAACTTTAATCTGGCGCTCAAATAACGCGCTGAAATGTGATTAAAATAAGCTCGACAAATGCGGGCGTTAAAAAATATGCATAATAAATAAATGTTGGGCGTAATTAAAAATTGTCGACAAGAGCCGCAGAACATCCGGCCCTTTTCCGAGCTAGTTTTAAGTTGAATGTGGGAAAACTTGCGCATGAAAATTAATTTCCATTTTCATTATTCATATTTGCCGTTGTCGCAAGCCCCGCACACAGCGTAAGCACAACTCCCGCGTTCTGCAAGTTGCTTTTGTGGATTTGTGCTTTTAATTGCTGGGGTGACATGCGTCCTGTGGCACTCCCTTCGCATTCTAGCCACAGCTACAGCCACAGTCACTGCCACTGCCACTGCCATTCCAATAAAAACATTTTATTATTTACTGTTTTACAGTTTAACGCGCTAACAACTTGGCGAAGCAGCATCATTCAGTTTCAGTTTTACCCGTTTTCCATTTTCCGTTTGTTTCCCTGCAACTTGTTGCCAACTTAAATTGCTTTGCCCGGCAGGGAGTTGGGGCAACAGGAGAGAACTCTCGATTGCGCAACGTATTGCGCAATTGAGGCGATTTAATAATCCGGCGTTGCGCCATTAACTGATCCGGCCATCACAACTGACACATTCAATCACTGTCAGAAACAGAAACAGAGACGGAGAGAGCAATTGGCAGACGAGATCGATGGGCGGGAGGGAGGTTGGCCATATGGAGTCCTTTTAATATTGGTAAATATGTCCTTTGTCTTGCAGGTGACATGGCTGAAGGTTGACAAGGGCAAGTTCTTCGAGTTCATAAACGGACGGAATCCGCCGTTCCGGAATTCCACCATCGAGGGAGCCGAAATTGACGTAAGTACCCCGTTTGGGCCACTTATTTGCTCAATCATCATTACCGCCTGTCAGTCCACGGCCAGTAATTGTCCTCGGATTAGGCACGGCCGAGTGGTTTGTAGACCATGGTAAATTGCAGCTAATTGGTAGACACTTGCTGCGCGTCCTGTGCAGATCCATTGATTCGTTAATGAGCATTCGGTGTCCACCACTCTAATCCTTGTGCATTTCTCTCTCTCTCTCTTTCTCTCTGTTATGCTCCTTGCTCCTTGCAATTAACAATTAACATTTATTAGTGGGACAACTCCAACGAGCAGCAGGTGACGCTGAAGGATGTCCAGTTCGATCTATCCGGCCAGTTCTACTGCGAGGTCTCCACGGATACACCCATTTTCACCAAGGCCAGCGCCGACGAGCTCATGAGCGTGTTCCGTGCGTAACAATTATCTCGGCTATTTACACCTGGCCCCACTCTAATTATGGTTCTTCGTATCTTCCCTCTGCCTCTTTCTCTACAGTGCCGCAGACGGGTCCGCCCACCATTAAGTTTCGCAAGCGAACGCCCTTCGCGGTGGGCGAGAAACTTTTCGCCCTGTGCAACACCACCCGCGGACGCCCCGCCCCCCACATCACGTGGCTAATCAATGGGAAAAAGGTGCGTATGCGTGATATTTGAAACGACCAATTCAGCAATTGGCAATTCGGCAACCCACAATCCACAATTCGCAATTCGATTGCGCAAGCACTCGAAAAATGTTTGTGACAGTGCTGAGTACTAAAAAATTGGAAAAGAATAAAAGATTTAAATTAAATTAACAATATTAAATAATTACTTAACTTTTCTCAGATTTATATGTGGTTAGATCTTTGTTTATTTGTTCAAAGCCTTTAAAGTAAATTTAAATATAGTGTTCCTCAGGAGATCTCCTTAAACTTTATATTTATACTATAATAACAAAAAAACGTCTTACTACTATTAAAAATCTCTTTAAAAATAATAAGCTTCTTCCGAAAATTACAACGATGACCGCCAGCACTGTCTGTTGGTAATCAGAGCCAATTTGCAATGGATTATTTACGAATCGTCTATGTGCGAAAACCGCCGCCGGGCATCAGGTTAATCAGTGGGATAATGCACTCCCAACGACTGCCTGGGGATGTGGCTGTAGCTGGGCATTGAGATTAACATCAGTTTAAGCCATTTCATAATTATGGCCTACATGGGCGGTCGACTGGTCGGCAGCTCCCTCATTTTAATTGCAAGCCGCCCAGAGCCAGATGCTGTCGCTGGCGAGAGGAAATGAATTTAAATAAATTTATTATGACTGCCAGTGGCGGTTGGGCGGTATATATGGGAAACTCTAAAATGAAATTTATTCATAAACGCGCCCCCAGGCAGCAGCACATCCAGCTCTGTTCCAAGTGCAGTATGTCCGCGTGGGCAACAGATGTGGATCTGGTCCATATTTAATTCCTGCCGGCTCTGGGAGGTCAGAAGGGAGTCGGAACTGGAGCGGTGGCTTTGACATTGAAGTGACTTTTGTGCAGAGCTCATTGTAATTGTTGCCGAGTGTCCTCATCATCATCCTCATCCTCATCCTCATCGTCCCAGTGCCCACTCCACTCTGACTCATTGGGGGATCCTTTGTGTTTCTCGGCAGGTGGAGGACAAGTACGTGCGCACCCACCACGTGTTCTCCTTCAATGGGAAGCACCAGCGCCGCACGCAGCAGCAGCAGCAGACGCAGCTGAGTCAGCAGCAGCTGCAGCAGCAGTTCTACCAGCAGCAGTACTATAACCAGTACCACCAGCAGTACCACATCCCTGTCGGCCAATTTATGGACCGCTACGACAAGAGCCTACGCTGGCCAGCCGGAGCAAGAGCGGGTAAGTAAGCCACCAGACACAGGGAGAAATGGGGGGAAATGAATACTCCAAAAAACAAACAAGTAGTCTAGGATTTCCCTTGCTTATGTTTGATTTTTGCTACTTACAGTAGGGTTCTTACAGGACTCAGAAAAACTTTATTTACCTCTGAATGTATACAGAAAAAAAATGCTCTCAGTGTGTGTCTGCCTTTGACAGCCAAAAAGCTGTGAAGCACCATCGACTGATGGGACATTTGGGCACTGCTGTTTGAGCTCCAAATGATGGACTGCCACTGCAGCATTTACGTTAATTAGTTTGATTGCTGACGCCATTTCCTTTGCTCTCTCCTGTTTGCTCTTTCTTTTTCCCTGCCTCTGCAGATGAGTTTCCACACTTTGTGTCGCATCACCACGAAGGACATGGCCACCATGGTGGCGGCAGCATCTACAACAATCCCTTTGGCTCCCTGGCCAACTACCACGACGTGGGCGAGTTCCATGAGGTTCACCAGCGCAACTACGACATCAACAAGAAGCTGGAGATCAAGAAGCAGCAGCAGATGGAACTGAAGAAGCACAGGTAAGTCCAGGGAGAAGAAGGACCATTAATCAGGCCTCCTCGGTGAACTGTATTTATGAGCTATACAAATTAAAAAGCTGCAAGTTCCAGCCACCATTCAGGGTCCTAGCTCTCTGGGTCCGGTGGCTTGAAAAGTTTTCCTTAGCCCGGCGCAAACTTTTCATATTCTTATCAATTTCCCAGGTTGCGTGTGTGGCGTGTTTATTAAAGTTTCCTTATCTATGGTCTAAAAGGATTTTGCCCTGGCTAAAGCCAACGGCTGTTGGCACATTGTTGCCTGGCTGGCGGGCTAACCTGGCTGACTGGCTGGCGTCTGTGCCTCCATGGCCTTTTGTTGTATAACGCATAAATAAATTTTGTGGCCACCCCCTAACATTGCCGTTGCTTTTTCGAAATCTTTACGTGGCGCGATTGGATGTGAAACGTAAATGAATGCAATAAATTATTTACGTTCACCTGTGATATTAAAAATCAAGCAGAGAAACTTTTCCAATATAACAACTTTTGGTCTCCACTTTGTGCGGGTCGGACGAAAGTGTAAACGTGGCTTATATATATGTATATATGATCCGGCTAAGAAGGTAGTGCCCCAGAGTGGCTCCGAGTAGAGTGGGCCTGTGGTGTGGTGTCAGCTTAATGAAAGCCACGACTCGCTTGGCGCTTCCACGAAGTGGCTGCCTCTTTGAAGTCGGCATATTGCACATACGCCACGTGGCACGTCTCAGGAGCCTGAAGTTGGGGGCTTTGACTTTGAAATAGAAGTGGTCCTGGGTACCGAGGCCCGGGGTTGAAGCCACCCGAGTGCAGAGCACTAAAACACCATGTTGAGTGGCTGACAGCCGGACAGCAATTGGGCATGCAAGCTGTGCACCAGAGTTGTGGCCTACACGGGAAAAAATTTGAAATTGTCTAAAAATGTTTACAAAAATTAAATATTTAAATAGGTAAATATAAGCTATATTTTCCTACGTTTCCTTTGTCATATTTTTCTATACAAGCCTTTTAAGTAGCCTTTTTCTTTGAATGTAACTCAGTCACTTCCGTTGACAGATTAGGGCCAAAAAAAGAGCAGTTAAAATGTCACGGCTCTTGGTAATTGGCAAATGAATTTGCCATTTCAAGACTTGGTTACTCGCCGCTTTGCTTTCCCATTTACATAAGCCGAAAAAGTTTCGAACTCAGCCTCCGTAGAACGCAGAGTTTATGGCCGCTAAAAGTTGGCAGCAACAGCGCATGTGTGTGTGTGCAAAATAAGCTTACTTGGTTAATTTGCCATAAAGTAAAAACCATAATTTACACTCGTGCCATTTCCTTGCCGGGTAATCAGCGAATGCTAATTGCATTTGCCGCCGGGTAAGAAGCACGGGCGGCAGGCAGTGCTCGAATACTATTTATAAATAATTTTCCACAATTCAGAATGAAAGAGAGCTGTAAGAGGCAGTCCTGCAGTCCTGCAGTCCTGCAGTCCTACAGCGGGGGAACTAATTTCGCTGAGAGCCCAATGGCAATATGAAATAATTTATATTCAAAGCGCACGACGCGCTAACGCTCAGCATAAGCATGAGCGTGAGCTGTAGCTTCAGTATTTTTATACCCTTGCAGAGGGTATTATAATTTTGGTCAAAAGTGTGCAACGCAGTGAAGGAGACATCTCCGACCCTCTAAAGTATATATATTCTTGGTCAGGATCACCTCCTGAGTTGATATAAGCATGTCCGTCTGTCCGTCTGTCCGTCTGTCCGTCTGTCTGTTTCTACGCAAACTAGTCTCTCAATTTTAAAGCTATCGACTTGAAACTTTGCACACACCCTTCTTTCCTTTGCACGCAGTATATAAGTCGGAACGGCCGGGATCGGCCGACTATATCCTATAGCTGCCATATAACTGAACGATCGGAAATTACCCAACTTTCGCGTTTTTGAAAATAGAAAGTTTAAACTTCTATTTTCAAATAATTTCGCGTAAAGACCGGCTGATTACTCCGACCTACCAAATTGAATAAGGATCGGTCCACTATATCCTGTAGCTGCCATATATCTGATTAATCGGTTTTTTTATGAGCGTCGATATATATATTTTTTTAGTATGAACTAGTTGTAATGTAATCCCAGCATTATAAAAAAGGCCAGACGAAAAAGGGTAGATATGTCAAATTCAAAGGAAGTATAGGTGTAAAGAATGCATCATATGATTCAATTTGGAAAATATAATTTACAGAATATTCTGCAAGGGTATATAAACTTCGGCTCCGCCCGAAGTTAGCTTTCCTTTCTTGTTTATTTTGAAAGTAAAAAGAAGTTGAGAGGAAAGTGTTTGGAGGAAAAATAGGGGATGAGAAAATATTTCAGGTATTTGCTGACCTGCTGAAAAGTACTGTGCATACCTTAAGGTGTTAGCCTGGCTAAGATAGGAAATATAGTAAGAAGCAAACTTTAATATGTACATTAAAAAATAATATATTCTTGCAAACCATCATTTTTAGCTAGAGTTACAGGTGCTCTAAGGCTTATGGACAAATTAATATATCTAAAAACTCACCTCAAGCGCGGGGGTAGAAACTTTTTTTTCACACCTTGCTAGGGTAATAGCTTTCCCCTCTTCTGGCCAGGCTAGACACCTGTAGACGGGCTTCAGGTATGGGCTTATGCGGGCGTGATTTCAGCCCCTAACCATTGCGAGAAACTGGAAGCCCCATCTGCCATAAAACCATGTGATAAGCGTTGCATATTTATGTAGCAGAGGACTAAAAAGTGCACATGCAGGAGGCAAAACAAAGGCGGCAACAATAACAAATAACAATGTGGGAGAGGGTGGGAGCGGTACAACAATAACCAGAAACTGCCAGCGTTTATGTGCATGCCAATGTGCATAAATTCCTTGGCCTCTCTCTCTGTGTGGGTAGTTGTGCATGAGTGTGTGTCTGTGTGGGTTGCTTGGCCAGGCGTGGAATAAACTGCGCTGTTTATTAAGTTTCTGCACCGCACGTGGGTGTATGTGTGAGTGGGCGGGAGCGGGGGTGTGGCAAAAATATTCAGTTTATTTTATGCAAATGCAATGCTAATGTCAGGCCCTTCGCCCTTTGGCCCTACACTCAGAGGAACGTGATTTTTTCGCCCTTGTTTATTGGGATATTTCTTGGAAATGATCGGGTTTCTTCCTGGAGTATATTAAAAGGAAGTTGAACAGCTGAAAGAAATGCAAGAAATACTAAAGTTTTAAATAAAAGATGTTGCTTTTTTATTTCTACAGGCTTTAACTCAACTTTATGGGTTTAATATTCTTGCTTTTATTTCTCTATTAAAAAGGAAAATATATTTTTAAAAGCCAACCCCTGTTTTTGTTACCCCGAAACTTTTAAAAATTGTAATGAATATATTTTAGGGCATTCCCAAAGTAATAAATGCGGTTCATCATTCATCATAACCCCAAGGTAATTTCACACAAAGTAAAATATTTTTACGAGTGTAAGCGAGCTTAGCGACCTTGCAAAATTTATGGGGCCGGGCAAAATATTGAGTATAGGTCACACGAGTGTGTATTTGTGGGCAGGTAGTCGGTCCTGTGACATGAGCCCTGGGAAGTAATTAACCGCTTAACGTGATTAGTGAACGGCCTGCTGACAGACTGACAAGTGGCCCTCAAAAGCCGGAACAGCAGAATGCTTTCATATTGCCACACTCTCTCGTTTTGTTTGCCTTTCACATCATTTTTGTAGGAAAAGGGAAAAGGGCTTGAAAACTCTTAAAGACTGCAACATGAAAGGAACAAAAAACAAAACACAAGAAAAAGAACAAAACCAAATGGCAGGCAGACGAAACAACGAGCAACAGCAGACGTTGCACGGCTCTAAAGGCCATAACACGTAGCGCTGAGTGAGCACTTGCCAGGGGAATGGAAATAATATGAGTTCCGGAAGCTGAAACATTAATACCCTAAGAAAATAGTACGTTAAAGGACTCTCCAGTTATCTTTTTATTTTAAGAAACAGTTTAAGTAACTTCTAATTCAAAATTATACTTGATTTAATCTTATTTCCTCCTGTTTCTGAATTTCTCAAATCCCCGGAAGGGTATCAAGCCTTCTGATTTCGCTCAACACCTTCGAGAGTGAGATGGCTTGGAATGGCTTTAGCAAGGACATGGGAACTGAGACGGGAGCGCCCTACCGTGCAGTCAAAAAGTAGTTTACACGTTGTTGCACAATTTATGTTTGTGCAACACGTAAGGCCTTTTGTGGCAGGCCCACGCCGGCAGAGAGCTGGCAAAACTAAATGTTGGCCAGGTCTGAAGGTCCTTGTCTGCGTCTAGCTCCAACCTGGCTTTTATTCCGGCAACTTGCTTGCCCTTTGCACACTTCCTTTGTGCCGAGAAAACCTACACACCCACACACACACACACGACACGATATATCCGAAAAGCAATCCAAAAAGCCAACAAACGGCAGCTTAAAGCGGCCACAGGAAACGCCTCTTTAATAAGCGCTCGCTGGAAGGATTCCTGGCAGCCGCAGTGCAACAATCTTGCCACTTGGCTGCAACTGGAATAGTTTTTTAGATTATTTTAAGGAATGTCGACCTCTCCGCTAAACACAATACAAAGCACTTTTTGGTTTTCTGGTCGCTGGCTGCCGGAATTTTCAGAAAACAAAGGAAAGCCCGAGCGCCGCTAAATGCAGCCAGCAATTTTCATTTAATTTTCAGTGTGGGTTTCCTTGGCCAAGACCAAATTACCACCTCTGCCGCCGACTTGACCCTCAAAAGGGCGGCCCTTAAATGTCGCGACTGCCCGAAATTGGCTCTGTGGCGGTAATTAGCCGCGTCCTGGTGCCCCACATCGCGTGTGTGCCGGTAATCCTTTAAGGGCGGGTCAACGCTGGTCGCCGTTGACGTGCCATAAACCGCGGCCAAAATGGCAACGGACTCGCGCTCACTTAAATTTACGGCAAGTTTTAAGCCCGTCCAATGCCAATGCGCTTTTAGTTTTAATTGCAAGCCCAGGTCCGGCTAAGTGCCGACCGATAGCGACGGCCACAAGGCGCTGCTGGAAAAGACGAGCCCCATTAATCTCGGTACAGCCACAAAAACAACATCGAGTACACATTAAATTAAAATTCTATTTTATAACGCAGCACTTAAGGCGAAGTGTGCACCACAATTTGGCTAGTTTGTAACCTATACGATGATGGTGATGGCGGTGGGTCCTCCTACTTGACCTTGTTCACAGGCAGGTAGGTGGAGCTAGGAGCAGCAGCTGCAGGAGGGATGTAGGCAGCGGAAGGAGCCTCCAGTTCGGCGGAGACACCTCCAACGGAAGATGAACTGATGCTCGCCCTACGCTCGTCGATCAGCTGCACCTGTTGCTGCTGCTGCTGCTGATGATGATGGTGGTGCACTTGCTGCTTGGTGGCAAAATCCAGGACGGGGGCGACGCCTCCATTGTGAGAGGTGGAAGAACCACCCAGGCGCTCGTATTCCTGCTGAATGGTACGCTGTGCATTGAGGGCATCCTCCTGGGTGCGGTACTTGACGAAATGCACCTCCGGCTTGCTGGCGCTCACATGGTTCAGGTTCTGCAGCTGGTTGGCCAGGCTGGAGAGGTCACCCTGCTTGGTCAGCACATAGATGGCGGTCTGCTGCTCGGCAGCCTGCTTGGCCAGGGCCAGAGCAGCGTTCTCCAGTCCCTTGTTTTCGGGTGCCCGAATGAAGACCACTCGCAGGTTCTTCTTCAGAGAGGCGGCCAGGTCACTGACGCTTTTGTTATCCTCGAAATCGGCTTCAGGAGCGGAGTAGGTGAAGAATTCCTTATTGAACTCGGTGTTGACAGGGGCATAATCGTTGGAGTAAGAGCCGCTGCTCAGAGAGCCGCCGGAGAGGGAGCCTCCAGAGATAGAGCCTCCGGAACTGGAGAGGGAACCCCCAGAGCTGGACCCACCAATGCCTGCTCCATAATTGTAGCCTCCCACATCGGCACGTGCCACTGCCAAGACTGCCAAGATCTGGAGCAATAGAAATGCAAATTAAATAACATAAAATCTATAGAGTGCCCGAACTTAAACTCCATAAGTTATGTTTAAGCTCCTGAGTTATTTTCTTCTTCGCTTTCAACTCACAATAAATCCACGCATATTGATGACTGCTTTCCTAGCCAATTTTCGCTCGAATCTGTCAACGAACTGGTCGCTTTGGGAGGTGTGAACTGCTAATGCTGCAGCCCATCTGGAAGAGGGCGGTTTATATAGGCAGACAGCCCCAATAAGATGCAGATTTCGCTCCAGGCAGCTGGGACGGACCGCGGGTGTAGTCGATGCCGTTGATAGCCAAAACGAGGGCCGTTGCAAAACGCAAGAGAGGCTGAGGCTGAGACTGAGGCTGAGGCTGAAACTGTATCCGCCAGCATTAGTTTGCATAAATTCAAAACGGTTTGCCAATTTTCGCTGTTGCCAACGAAATGCAAAAACACCAAACTGGCCACGGAATTGGGGGTTTGGTAGGCCAAAAATAATCGCCACTTAAGTGGAGCAATGCCAGGCCATTAGCATAGCCAGTCATATTTAATTAATAACAAAAAACAACAGCGGTTGAAAACAAATCAATTACAAAATCAACAGCATTCTGGGAATGATTCGCCAGACTCGCAGCTAATTAAAACGGTCAATATATCACGCAGTGGGGACAGGCTATGCGGGATCGCAAATCATATGCTAATCGGATGACGACCGCAACGACTGTCCACTGTATCCGCTGTCCGCTGTCCCAGGCTAGTTTATGGTCGAAATCAGTAAACTATTTCGTAAATATGCACTAACAAAAGGGCTCAACACGAAAAAACCTATTTATGCAAATGAAGTCGCGGTATTTGGTGGTTTCGGGTTTCGCTTTATTTGAATATTGTTATTATTTTTTTGTTTTGTGTATCGCTTGCATATTATTAGGCATTTATGATAACATTTATTGTTTTGGAATTTGATATGCGAGAGATTCATTCATTCATTGATTGCCCAATGGCCCGTGAGATCCCCGGACCGCGGGGCATACTTTCCGGCGTGTCAGCGATGGCTGTCAAACTGTGCTCTGCCGGTAATGAACTTAGCTCCGATTCCTGACTACTGATTGGTTATGTCGAAGGAACGGCAGGGTCCTGCGGCCTTTGGCATGGAAATGCAATCAAGTTAATTGCGAAAATATGCATTTTTCAAGTCAAACATGAACATGCAACTCGGTGATTGACGATAAATGCCCAATTAAGCCAATTACGAGCGGTTTTCCTGCGGCAACTTTTGCCCCAACTATCGCCTGTCGCGTGCAACATGTGTGACGGCCATCGAACTACTTTGTAATAATTTGATTTAAACTAAATTTATCAAATTGTTTCCCTTAATTGAGTGGGTAAATGATAAACGACGCGCTGCTCCCACAATGAACAATTTTCCGTTTGGCTTGACCCCTAATTAGGTTGGCCAGCCCAGCTGGAAAATGCTGTTGGCAGCATAAATAGTTACAGGGGCATTTAATGAACTATTTGGCGGAACACGCATGCGAATGCACGCCAAAACACCTCGTCCTCATTTCAGGTGGCATTTTGTACTCTTCGTGCTTTGTGCCACGAAGGACAGAGGAAGGATATGGCAACGGCATCGGCGGGCGGTGCCACTTTATAGTGCATAAATTATTCAATGAACCGCATGCCAGGACGAGTCAGCGACGACAAAAGAAGCTCTGCTGTCAGTTATAATTTCACACGCGTACCAGTTGCCGTTGTCAGTTACGCTCGCTCGGTGGTTCGTGGTGGCAATCTTGGTAGCGGTGGAGTTTCCTGCCAGGATGCACAGGGCACAATCTTGGATACAATAGGAATGGATACATTTTTATGAAAAATCACCAAAAATTACGTATACGTAATTTTCTGAATATTGATTTTTAATTTCTATATTAAATATAAAACGTACACAACTTCAAATAGAATGAGAAATTGATATAGAATAAGTCCGATAAAATAAATATAATAAGATTTTATATAAACCTTAATTTAATACCGATTTAGAATTATATGTAAAATCACAAAAAATTACGTATACGTAATTTTCTGAATATTGATTTTAATTTCTAAGTTAAATATGAAATGTACACAACACAAGAAGTTCATAAGCTTCAAATAGAATGAAAAATAGATATAGAATAAGTCCGATAAAATATTCGAAATAAGTTTTGATATAAACCTTAAGTTAATACCGATTCCTAGCTCAGTGTACGAGGTACGCGCTGTCGTCTAACCCAGTTTTAAAGTTATTTTCGCAGCGTTCTTCTGTGCGCGCGCGCATTTGAGCCTTAAGTTAGACACTTGTTAGGTCGACATCGACCTGGCATCGCTGGCATTGCCGATGACGAAACATTTTACACCCCTGAATAGTTAATACAAATTAGCTGGCCCTGGGCAATTACTTGCCAAAGAAATTTGCATGCGTTGCGCCATGTAATTTGCTGGCGGCAGCAGGAGCGAACGTTCAGGTTTTTTGCTGCCGGCTTTTTCGGGGGAAATACTTTGATTTCGGCCAACAGCGTCGGCATGTCCAAGTTAAGCTAGCCAAAAGTTTTACTGGTAATCTGTTTGGTTTCTTTGCCTTTCGCCTTGTTGTTGCCAAGTTGCGGCTCACCCAAGTTCCGGTTTCCGATTTCAGGACCTCTTTTTGTTTTGTGCATGGCAGGGCCATAAGAAATTCATGGTTTTGCACGTAGCCCTAACGCCCACTTAAGTTACTTTGCTTGTTCCCGTCTAAGTGGGTAGATGGTCTCCCCCGGATTGGAAATCATGGTGTTTTGTCCTGTTTAGTGTTGCCCGTTTATGGTTAGGAGGGATGATGGGAGAACTAAAGGGAACTGGACTTTAAATATGATAATATTCTTGAAATAAAAATAGAAAATAAAACTTACAACTGTATGTTTATTTTCACGTTGGTATTTTATTTATTTTAATAAGAACTCGTAACTTAATGAACACTTTTACTAATTAGTCTTTCATGATTTCCTACTTAGAAGGCCCATTTATCCAAGTCCTAAACTCCAGAAATTTCTTTTGAATTTTTGTCATTTTCCTGGTAAAAGCTAAATTTGTCGGGCACATTAAGCTAGTTAAGCAGCTCTGGCTCAGCTCGAGTCCTGGAATGGACTGGTGTATCTATCATAAATTGCTAATAGGTTTTGGTGCGTTGGCGTCGACGCCTTCAGCTCGTTTGCCTGCGTTGGCAGACGAAATTAGGCTGCGGTTTTTGCGGCCCAGAGACACATAAATTTTACGCAGCCTAAAACTGGGCGGAAGAGTGAAGGCAGGCCCCAAAGAAACTACATGACTTATCAATTAATTAAGCGCATTTCTCAAATTATCGCCTGGGGGCGGTGTGGCCCTCCGGACCAGAAGGAGCTTTTGCATGTCAGCGGCGAGTTAAGATGTTCTGTAGCCAAGGTTAAGGAATTTAAAGTGTCATGCCAGCCAGCAGTTTCATAACTAACAGACAGGACACACACTATATACACAGTTTACTATATATACACCCTTTCAGGAGCGTACACCGGGGCCCGCATTTCCGTCTGATTTGAATTGCTCGGCAAGTTTGTTATGTTTTGAACTTGAGCTTCCTGCCACGGGTGCTGAAGTTGTTGTCCCAGCTTTGCTGCTTTTCTACTGCTACTGCCGCTGCTCGGTCCTGGCTCCTTGCTTGGCTCTTTGCCATGTTGTTGGTTCTACTACCGGTGGCAGCGTTTCCTGCGAAAAGTGCGCTGCATAAGGAATTTTATTAAGACAACTGGAGCAGCATCGCAGTAACAACAGCTCCGTTGATGATGCCCCGGCTGCAGCTGCTTCACCTCTGTTCTGCCCCTCGGGTTTCTCAGCTACAGCTCCTCCATCTGCTCTTCGGGTCCTGTCATCAGCCCAAAGCCAGTTGGACCAGCAGAGCTGTCGAAGGCTTATGCGGATATTGTGCATTTGCTCAGAGTTTTGTCCCGCATTTGTTTGCTTCCCGTCTTAACTGGCTTACTACTCATGCCACTGCTGTTTGTCTGTCGGTAACTGCCTGGCTGCCACTCGATATTGTTTAAGTTCTCCAGGAGCATGGCTGCTTCAGTTTCCTTCTTCTTCTCGGTTCCCTAATGCCCATGCCCAGCAATTGTTTGTCCTGCATGCGTGCAAAGGTCTGCACTCTGTACTCCGGACATCAAAAGAAGTATACTGAGAACTTTTTTAAGAGAGCACTGTTTAAGGACATTGTCTAAGTAAACCCAAAGGTTGTATATAAGCCATTAAAAGAAAACTTAAATTCAACACCTATACTTAATTTTTGTGGTGCTCCTGCCAATTTTCTCAGAGGTATGGCCTACCCAAAATTTAATAGAAGCAAATCAAATTATAATTCACTTGTAAACCATAATGAAAATGACTTTTTTGGGGCCTTATTCCCATTATAAATAACTCTCCTTCTCTGCAGCGCATTCGAGATTCGCCTTGTGGCTCTAAAATTTGCATGGCATTCGCCCATTTTCCCCCTAGGTGCCAAGAGCTCCAGTTGCACAACGCAGGAAGCTGACGGCAAAGCCGGGGCGGACAGAAACATACTCGCTCTCCCATATACACTTTTGAGGAGATTGAATGAGAAGCAAACACTCCCTGGGAAAAGCAACTTTTTGCTGACACCTTGCCTTATCTGTACGAGTGCCTGTGGCAACCGTATCCTTGGTAACCCAGGACCCTTATACTCATGCAGCCCAGAACTCGCTGCACTTTAAGCCAAATAATATTTAAATACAATTCTGGCCAAATTCCAGGGCATTCAAATTCAATTTGCATAATCAGGCAGGCAAGTCCTTGACAAGGACGAGAGCTATGCAAATGAAATAATTGCTCAAAATGTGTCGGAAGTGAGTGTTTTAGGAAACGAATTTCCCACAGATTTCAAGGCTGTTCACTAACTAATACAGCTGACAATGGGTTTGCCGGCATTAAACTTTACGGCCTCGCCATTATTTGCTCAAGTATAAGGTGTATCTGCCGCTGGTTGAGGTAATTTCGCTGTCATTTTGCATTTGTAATAAAGCAACATGTCGCCGTACGAGTGGAGGTAATTACAGGGGATGGGATCTGAATACAGTATATATCCTTAGGCCACCCCCAAAGCCACACGGCCCGCAGGCAAGTTCATTTGTATGCCGTTCAGCTTCTTATCAAATATGAAGCAAAGTCGTAAAAGCTAATTAGACTCACAATGTGCGATACGAGCTGAATGCTGTCGGCTGAATAATGCAAACTAATCAGGCCGTAATGCAGGATAACCATTAGAAAGCATTGCCAATCAGCAGAAAAGGCTCAGCTGCTCGATAATCTTACAGTTTTCCGTGCAATTTTTCCCTGGAAACCGAATGAGCCTCCTCGCCGAATCCTTGGGCCGTTCAGAGTTGTGAAGTTTGTTGTTCGGTTATCAATTACTCAGGACTCTGCTCTGAGCTGAAAATGAAGACCAAGGACTCGGCATCAGTACTGTATACTTGACGGTTTTTAAAAAGATTTATCTTGATGACAGCTGTTGTTATTAAATATATTTTATTTACTTGAGGGAAGTTTCTTCACACTTATATAAAAAGATAAATATATTACAAAAAGTTGTACATTTTATATTCCCTTTTCTGTATTTCACGCACTTGATCAATTTCCTTTTCGGCAACACTGTTTCGGCCTCGTTTTGGGAATCAGATGTGCGTGCCCGGCATGTGAAAGCTCCCAGTGTTTTGCTTTTCACGTTTACACACATCAATCATAAAATGCAAATATTTACGCTTTTATTTGTGTGCAAATTGCCAGGTGCAGACCCACACCCAGTTTCCCACCCCTCAATGAAGTCCTCTCATTTTATTCCAGGAATGAGTGAAAGTTAAGTGCACGCTCAAAACAGAACAAAGCATAAAAGCAACAATGTGTTTGTTGTAAACAAGATGTTCTTGTTGCAAATGAGATTTTGTTGTTGTTGTCAACAAAAATCCAGACTCAAATCTGGCCATTTTCAGTACAAATTCGTTAATTTCTGAATTTTATATACCAGGCGCTCAGAAGGCAGTAGCAAGCGACTGAAAAGTTTTATAAACTGTTATACTTTAGCCTAGTTTCGAACCGTATAACAGTTTCCCCGAGTTTCGAGCTTTCTGTTATAATTGGTTGGAGTCTTCGCTAGTAGCACACACAAGTCAAGCTCATTTAGCTATTTTAATGCCTCTTTCTCCATATATTGCAAAATAGCTAAATAAGCACCACTTGACTTGAGTGTGCACTAAAGTTTTAACTCATTATTTTGAGTGAAATATTGAATTGAGTGCGCACTGAAGCTTTAACTCAAGCCAAATTATGCTTGCTCATCGTCCATCTGCTGCCTTCTGTGCGCCTGGTATCTGAAATCCCAGAATTTACGAATTTGTACTGAAAATGGCCAGATTGAAGTCTGAAATTATGCCTACAACAACAACATCTCTTTTACAACAACAACAACTTCTTTACAACAAAACTATTTTAATGCCTTTTTCTCCATATATTGCAAAATAGCTAAATAAGCACCACTTGACTTGAGTGTGCACTAAAGTTTTAACTCATTATTTTGAGTGAAATATTGAATTGAGTGCGCACTGAAGCTTTCACTCAAGCCAAATTATGCTTGCTCATCGTCCATCTGCTGCCTTCTGTGCGCCTGGTATCTGAAATCCCAGAATTTACGAATTTGTACTGAAAATG